>KI422803.1:32330-47235 GCA_000473375.1 Anopheles culicifacies
AAAATGTATTGTTTTGACATTTGTCGAGCAGCTGATCGAAACTGGATTAGGAAAATATTCTAACTCGCAAACACCGGCTGATTTTTCTCGCCAGTTTGTATGGAAAGCTAGCAGCGGATAAGCCGCCAAACGTCAAAACGTATATAAAAAAAACTAGTGGAAGGAATCATAGGCCCCATTACTGGCTATGCTTTTCGTGGCAGTTGATACTAAATCGCAAATGTTTTTACTGAATCTAAACAAAATTAGATATTGAGCATTGTGTTGAGTTACTGTTAATATCGGTTCGGTGGTTCGAGAGGTAAGATTTATAATTTGTTAAACTTATTCGATCATGTTCGTTAAGATGATCGTTATTTCATTTCTGCAATAAAAACTGGATATGTGTTTGCTCGCCAACTGCGCACCGAACGTTCCACGGATGCCACAGACATACGGCTAGGAAAAGCATTAAATGTTTGGCTGACAATTAGCGTCGCACCAGTTGAGTGGCCTCCTAACCCACTTGATCTTAAGTATTAGGATTATTTTGATAGCAGTGCAGTTGCACGGGTCATTAAACGATCGTCCAGCAACATTACGACGGAACTAGTGTCAAAATTTAAATCTGCGTTGCCGTCATTTCCAGAGACACGGTTGCCAGGGCTTGCTCCAGATTCCAGAGCTGGATTGAGGCCGTTATTGATGTCAAAGGCTGATATGTTGTGATAATTTCAATAAATAGACTAGCAAGCTACTCTTTCTATTAAAATAAAATGTCCTAAATGATTATTTTTCCCCAAATATTTTTATCTTTTTCTGAAGGTAACAGTCAAATTTACCACCCTGCAGAGATTTATAATGATTGATCCTACTTGTGCCTAAATATTGGTTTAAAAAAAGGGCCGAACTGGCTTCGGGGTTTTAAGACTTAAGCCATTGGTAAATTAGTGACATTGAAATTAAAAAAAAAACAAATCAACAACTCATATCGCGGGTATGGAAAAATTCATGATAAATGCAGTGTTTCACTGTTTAGGATCTTTAAAGTTATCCAGGTGTTTCTAGGACAGAATAAACTTTCAGTAAATGTATCTATCAAAGGCGGCTCACGAATCGAAGAGCATATACGCTAAATGAGCATGAAAGGTTATTCCATCAATAGATGTCAAAAGAATTAGTATGTTTTGAAAAATACACAGTGATCCATGCCAATTCATTAAAAAAACACCATTGGAACCTGATCAGCCAGCAATTAATTACAAATTATACTCTCAAAGTTTGCAATTAGTGTGTGAATATTTTTGATCCGTAGACAAAATCAACTAAAGATTAAAAGCGTTGACTAAAAAAAGCATTAAAGGTTCACTGAGTCTCCGATTTCTCTTTTAGAATCAGGCAGTCAGATTTCAGATCATTTGTTTGCAAACGGAGCTGAGTGGATTTTTAGAAAAAACAATATTAAAAACATTGGTCAAACGGCGAAATCTTTACATCTGCAATCGAACAAAACTCCTGGTTAGCCTTCCCTTTCTATTCGGGGCTCCCCGCAACCGCTTAGTTTGCTTACCGTTAAACTCGCTACGACCTGTAGATCGTCACAACTTATACAAATCTTTTCAACTGACCTCGTTCAAAACTTTGAATACTGACATCGTTCAAACACATACCTGTAATGAGATAACAAAACGTTTAATTATTTTTGTGATATAAAGTTCAATTATTTTACTATTATTGAAATTCTTGCTTGGCATGCATTGAATTCGTGCCAGAATATCAAAATTGAAACTGGACGCAACATTTCTGTTTACACATAGTTTTTGGTTCGATTTTTTTTAAATTAATGTCAATAATATGCAAATGCTGAATCGGGTGAAAAATCCTTGTCCTAGCAAAACAGTTTGTCTATCACACTGACCATCCTTTTATCTTCTCGTTTAATCAACTCTGCTGTGCACCAACAAGCAAACCTCGATTTAGCAATATTCAAATAGAAAACCAATCCCAAACTTTACCCCGATCAAGATATGCCGGAATGCGCACCACCCACACGGGCACACCCCAAACTCCAGCCAGATGAAAGCTTCTCAGAAACCACGCGCGATTACCGAAACACCCTTCGCAACGCAACAACATGAAAGGTTTTGGACGTTTTCGGGCTGAAGCGAAGATATTTTTATTAAAATCATCGACCGAAAAACGCACAACATAAGCAAAACCGGGCAGCCATAATTCCGATTCTCCCCCGAGGAGGGGGCGAAATGAAGAACCTTACATTAACAAGCGCATAGTTTTTCGCTAGTTTTTCTAACCCCGGTACCGTGTCATGTCAGCGCCGGGCTTTGCGGGCAGTCCCAGTCCGGACCATGCCTTTGCATCCCTTCGCTTTGTGGCGCAAAACCAACTGCCACCACCAAGCCGCAACGCTTCCCGCTTACATTATATGATGAGGCGGATGATCATAATCGAAACTAATCTACGGAAAACCGTCAACCGTCGCATGCTGCCAAATCAATTTAGAGAATTTTAGTGCGCCACACTCTACATCGCCCCTTTCCTTCCTCCATCATCCTCCCACTCAAAGCCCTTGGCATACGGGTGGGGGAAAAGTGAACCCTTTTCTTCGGTACTATAATTACACATTTAGCTATTTTCTCCACTATCAGCATTTGGAACAAAAGCCACGAACATTAGCAGAATGATGGTACGGGTGGTGGAGGCTATGCCAAGCACCAGCGTGGTCATATGTAACGAAGAAGACTAGAGGCAAAGTAGTATCGCTGAAGCGGGCCTAGGGTGAGAGTACGGATAAATTAATGCGCAGCCGGTAAAGGGCAAATCCTATTTTAAATTCCAGACGCATCCAACGAGTCGATCAGCAGCTTCTTTTTATTTCTCTCCCATTCGCTTTATGATCCTTCTGCTCTGCTTGTTACTTCATTGCTTGGTTTAATGCTGATTCAAGCATATGTTCTCTAACAACCAGTGTTTCTAATCTTTCTAATTATTACTAGCATGTCCTATTGTTGTGTTAGTATGTAAAAACATTTTTTTACAAACACGGTGAGTCAATCTTGTCAAACAATTTTAAATAACGGATAGTTTTGACGTTTACGTTTTATTTGTCAGTTTGTATGGAACTATGAGCAGTTTAGTGTCGAAACGAAAAAAAAAACTGGCTTATGTTACCATAGGCGCCATTATTGGGGACTCCAAGTGCGATTCATGCAAATTTAGGTGATTGCACTACACAAGTTCTAATACAATTGATCATTAAGATGGTTATGGTTCATACTGTTGAAGCACGATGAAAAACTCCCAATGTACTTCACTGTAGCACATTTAGTACATAATCTTAGAAGATTTCTAATTGAGCTTCAAAAAGCTTGTGAAAAAGGAACCAACTAGCACAACATTTTAAATTAAAACTAATTGGGGTGATTTCTGAGACATACATTCATTAGATCGAAGCATTCTTTAGAGTAGTGTCTGTTCATGTCAGAATTTCCGCTAGGCAGACTTTCCTTCCACCAGAAGTATACAAATCTAATAATTAAACGTATCTCACACACATGTCTGATATATTTATTTGCAATCTTATTGTATTGTTTAAACGTTTCGATTAAAGTGAACATTTTTAATATGTAAATAAAATAATCACAACTTGCAAGAAACCTTTCAACGAAACGATTCCGGCCCCTAAAATAAGATGCGAAAAGAGCTTCACGTGGCGTAACACACTAACCACTAGCTAAATTAATATGCCTCCCGCCTGTAAAGAAATCCTTTCGAATGGCTCGATTCCGGCCACTCCACTTCACGGCGCTCCCGGGGAGCAAAAGCGCGATGGAAATTTTAACCCGTCAATAATAAAAGTGCCCTTCGGTCGCTTCGTTATCACAAAGCCATTCGGCCCATCGCAAGGGCTACAGGGCTTCTCGCTCACCATTTGCGACGAAGATCTTTTCCCGTTTTAATAGCCTGCCCGGTTCCTTTGGCTGCAAGACGGGGTGCAGCAATGGACAGGGGAAAAGGGTTCACATGCCTAATGCCGTGACACTTGGCCATTTCGATTCTACTCCCTTTTACCGAACCCACCAACAAACCCACATGTGCGCATTGTTTCCGAACGGCCATTTCCGCTGTCGCCCGTAAAACGGAAGCGTGTTTATAACAAACATCAAACTTTAAAAATCGTTACTTTATATTACGGTCGGACCGTTTTATGAGACTTTCGTTTTAATAACATGCGTGTCGCTGTCCCGATTTCGTTCGAGTCCTTGTCCACACGTGTGTGTGTGTGTGTTGGGGTAAGGGAGGTTGGGACTGTTTTTCCGTGGCGACGTCATCCGCCACAGCCAATTACCGACGCTATTGTCATTCTCTCGGCGAAATGGTGGACGCAAAGCCGGGACCCTAACTCCTTCACCACTCGCCCACACGCCCTTTCCCGAACCGCCGATTGTCGAGATTCGATCTCGCAGGACAAGAAGCGGGTATACCTTTCTTCTGCCTAACGACCACGAAGCCACGTGATACGCCAAAGATACGCCAAACACTTACGCAAGCACCCATCCACGCAGTCATTAACGTCCCCGAACTAGCGTAAACCTCTCCGCAGCGTAACTCTATCTTCTCGGCACATTGTAAAGGACATTACACACATTCACATGCGCACACATACGTACCTTTAGCCGGCGTTCTACCCGATTGGGTCGAAAATGTCGCGTGGTGCTGAACTGTTATCGACGGGGATTTTGTGTCCTTTTTCAAACAATCTCCGCGTCACGGCGAGCGGGCGCGAACGTTGGCCCAATGAAGGCAGCTGCTGAAAGGACACCTTCCATGGCTTCGGCAGGCAACGCCACGCGAGGTGTAATGCAGAACGGGAAACCCGTAAAGATATTGCCCGGTCACACGGACAAACAGCGCGAAATGGAAAAGCGCGGGCCCAACTTTCAAAAGTCGTTGCGTAAAAGCATCAAATACTTTTCGTCCTGCGTCCGTTGATGCTTCGCTCCTATCCGTGTTCTGTCGCCCCATCGACCAAACACCGCACGTTGGTGGACCGCGGCTTGAGTTGATGAGCTAATGAGATGGTGTTTTGTCACATGAGGATGCGTATAAAGGACCCTCCTGCTAACACGCGCTTCACCCCCGGCAAAGGGGTCACGGACACGGGCATATGTGAGTGTGGAATGTCCCAAAAAGGCTTTCGGTGGGTGTCCTACCGCCTATCGGAAACCATTAACTACCGTATTGGGCGACTGTGTTATCAACATTCTCGCAAGCGGCCTGTCTGGATGGGCAAATCTTACGACCAGGATCTTAACATTAACGACACACACACACACCACCGTACTCGTCGGACCGTTGGCGGTGCGATGGTGATAAAAATTTAATTTCAGAATTTCCAACGTCATACCGGAGCCGGAAAACAAGCGCATAGTGTGACGACGCGTCAAGCTACGTTTCGTACGCGTCAAGTAAACAGAGCCCTTGCTTTTGTGTCAATATGTTCGGTTTTCATTAAGCGACTACCTGATTGAAATTGTTTTTCCATTTGCCAATAAGTTCACGCGAATCGAATTACGCGAATGAGTTAGTTTTGTACGCGTGTGTAGGTCGTTGAAATGTTCATTGAAAATGAGTAATCAACGGTGTGACGACATTCTGACGTATGTGTTTCAACCTCAACTAGTTAACAGACGTAGAAATTGGATGAGTATTTTCCTTTCTCTCTCCCGTAAATAAACCGTTTGAAATAATAACAGGCTCATAGTCTTCCGATTCAACGGCAATTGGTTGAGTGACGCATCTTAAACTATAATAATAATTTAGTGTGAAACGTCATCCAAACAACTCAAGGTCAACAATTGGAATAAACTATAAACATAAATGCGTAATTTGAATACTATTTTAAGAGTTTCATGATCAAATATAATATCTCCAAATACGATGATATTTTTCCAAATGTATAAGGCTTGCACAAAAGGAAAGAAAACTCAAGTTTTCGTACCGTGTTTGCAAAACAATAATACAAGTAAGTAAGTTATAATCTGAACATGAATAAAAACAGCGTCGGGTTTGGAAGCCTTTAATGAAAGCCTTAAAGGCCCAAATTATCCTGAATTAAAACGCTTTACTGTAATACTCCCAAATTATTGAAATTTTTCAAAAATGTTTTCAATTTTTTGTTAGTTCTTCAAGCTCGATTCAATGATAAACAGTGTGTTGCATGTAAGCCAGAAAATTAGTTTTATAATTTTTAGAATAAAAAGGTTGCCTAACTATAAGGTACTTGCGTGTTCGGGGTCCCTTTAAGCATTGATAAAAAATCATACTCTGACGGAGAAAATACAAAAACATGCCTTACGCAAAATATAACAAATGAAAAGAAATTTTATATTTTAACATTGGTAGAATTTGAAAGAAAATCTTAATCCAATGTAGATAAAAATGCTTGCAATTTGAATTGTAATTTAGACAGCTTATATCAATAAAATCTGTAAATTTCATTCCATTCATGTCAAGTATGTTCCTCTGAACAGTTAGTAAACACCACTACAAAAAAGAATATTTTACTTACAACGCACGCCAAAAACAACTCCCCAAAGGACACCGAGATTGAAGACAAATGGTACTCTTAAAATTTAAATTAATCAAACACCCACCACCCACAGCTGATGATCGGTCCGGGAAACTCGGAAAACTACCCGCTTCGTTATTTCAAAGTTCAAACACACACACTCAATTTCTCGGTCGCAAAAAGCCTTCTCTACCGGACAGGAGGACACGCACTTTCCTCGCACTACCGTAACAGCCACCACCCTCGGTAATGTGTGTATATGGGCTGTGTCCGGTAGGATTTTCCGCCGGTTTCGCACAGAAAAAGGTCCGTTATGAATTTAACTATTATTTTTATTGCCCCAATGCTAGCCTCTACTACTGCTGCTCTATGTTGCCGCTTCGCATCCTCTAGGGAGCGAGTGTGAGGGTAGGTAGAGGATGTTTACAAAAAAACTCCAAACAGCCTTCATTACATAACGCCAGCACCGTTATGCTGGTGGCGCTTCCCCAAACTATTAGACACACGGTACACATGTAGCTACATAATAAAAAGCATCCCGCTTCGTTTAATTATGCCTCCGGCACGGGCCTTCCGAATCGGGGTGGAATTCGACTTGGGTGGTAAGGGGACACCGGTGCAGATTTAATACGCAGCCGCATATTTATAGCCATTGGGATGGAAATTGGTATAAATCCCTTAAAATTTCCACCAGCGCCTATCGCCACTACTGTTGCGTAGCAGTTTGATATCCGTACCGTCCCAAGCGAATGGGGATGCTAGCGAACGGGATTGACGCCTCCATCTTCAACCACCGCTCTTGTGCGGTTGGATTTGGCGTGAGTGATAAGGGAGATGCCTCGTGACCAGTCCGCACTTGTACGGGGCGACATAAAAAACTAACCCCTTTTCATAAGCGGACCTCAGCTCGATGGCGGATCATCAAAAAACCTTACCGAAACTTAAATGACCCGAACCCGAATGCCCGGTTGTCTTTCCGTTTCCCTTGATAACGGTGTAAAATGCGAGTTCGCTTTTAATATTAATCAACCGAGCTTTTTTACGAGGATCCACACTGTTACTTTGCGGCTGCTGCTATACAACCCTTCGTATCTGGAGAGGGAACCGTCAACTAGCAAAGTAGGATGGGTGAATCTGAATTTGGTCAGGATAGAGGTGCCGTGCAATAGTTTTGACATCAGCGTACACAGGACTCTAGTATACTATAGTCCAAAAATAATTCTTCAACCGTCTCACTGTTCAACGCTAGAGTTGACAGTTATACCTAATCGATAATTTGGATAGGAAAACATAGGAAAACTAATGTCCACATTTGGAGCTTTCAATCCGCCAAAAGTCACACAAAGCGATATGAATTTTGGGTTCAATGATGTTTAAGAGTATGACGTTTAGAGGATAAAATACTCCCCTTCACCATCATCTTTTGTTCCTGATGACAAAGTAGTCTATTTATAATGTGACGTTCTTTGATTCTGAAAATAAATCTGTACTCAACGTTTGTTTTAAGATTAAAACCTAGGACGATAATGTTACCTGCATCATGATTATCGAAAACATTAACGCTGAAGTGAGAACTTTCTTATTGCTTCTTAAAGTAAAATAAATTAAAGATTACTTTTTCGTAAAGGCCTATTTTTTTATCCTGAGAAGTAGTTTTCATTGAATCTTGGACCATCATTTCTGGCAGAGAAAAATAGCATTTATCTACCCAAGTTAAACCTTGCACTACAATTAAGTTTTACGCATATGGAACATCTTTATCAAAAAAATAGTTATCTTCACATTTCCTAGCATGAAAAGAAGTACCCGTACTGTACCTATGTCCACAAAAAAAGCTTTTCCCGGCTACCCACTGTACCGTGATCCGAAAGCAGCAATTAAAACGACTACACTCTAAAAGCTTAACAGCAACGGTAAGCCGGACCATTCGCTCAGAATCTTACGTTCTTAGAAATAATTTATCTAATCACCGGCACAAGAAAGAGGTTACCCCCGATATAGTACCGGTGCTGGTGTAAGCAACTGGCCGGAAGACTAAAAATCGAAGATAAAACTACGCCCTCACGGCCTAGCAGGCCCGACAGGCCCATCAGCAACCGTCCGAAAAGCTGCAAACCAACACACACACTTGCACGGTCCGTCTCCCACAGGCTTCTTGATTGCAATTATTCCGATGTGTGCCTTTCCGCTCCTTACATCGAAGACTATTAGTGCATTAAATTAATATCTTCCAATCAAAGATCATACGTAGGATCTAGTGCCAGATATTGGCAGACGGGGTCGTAGCATGCAGCGGAACCGGGCAAACACCACAGCACCAAACCTTCGGCCAGCCTTCGAGAAACTTATTTTTCTTCTAACACACAAACGTTCACCCACTCACAGGACATGTTTCTGCCCGTTCACAGCCCATGTTCCAGTGCGCTACTCCCCCTTCTTCCCTGAAATATAACCTCACCTCCGCCCGCGGATTTTACCCGAAAGAAAAGAGCACCGTACGTTCGAACGGACTTTTCTCGCTGGGCCCGGGACACGCTCAGAAAAACCTGCTACCCAGTCCAAACTGACCAGTTGTTTAAACTAATTCCTATCACTTTTCGCAAGGCTTCACTCATCAAGGCACCAACGGTGAGCAAAGGCAGTAGCAGTAGCAGCAGCATCTCGCCAGGGCAAGACGGCAACACGGAAAATATATCTCTCAACCCCCTGCTGCCTTTTCCACCTTTTTTGTTCCGGAGGAAGGGGTAATACAAAGGGGGAAACGGGAAGGAGGTGGCGGTAGGGAACAAAAAGGAAGCGTGGTCATCGTCGTCGTCGTCACCCATCCTGATGGGTGGTTGGGTGGCACCAGTGTACCCGTTCTTAGCTTCGGTACGGATGCTGTGATGTGGTTTTAGAAAAGTGAGGAAAATAATAAGAAAGGACCTTATTCCCGTGTTTTGCCGAGCTGAAGTGAAAGCGATTGTGGTGTATGTGCAAGAACGGATATCCCATTCCCGAGTGTGCTCGGTGGGGGATCGGACACTGGGATGATGGGCTATTTTTTTGGGATGCATGGAAAAGATCCTGCCCATAGTAGCCATGCCAGTTCCTTTGGGCGATGAAGGGACCCGTACCCATACCCATCCAACAACATGCTCAGGCTTCTAAGGTGTACATCGCGTTCGATGGGGTATACGTCGTTTGCTGGTCAGTTTGCCGAAGGAACAAGGATCCCTCGCCTTCCTGTCTGGCCCCAATACTGGCACCCACCATCACCGTACGGGTGTACACGGCTCGTAACAGAGTTTGCCTTCATTTATGTAAATTCCAGAAACTGGCCGAAACCCTCTTCTGCTCGGTTTGTGATTTACCTTCCGCCTTTCACTCTTGCTCACACCGGCTCACTCACGTTCTCGCTTACTCTCGGCACGGATTCATCTTTTGAGAAGCCTCACGGTGGTGCGAGCAACCCATCAACCTGTCTTTCAGAGCGCTTTCTTTCAGCTATCAGTTCACCCGGCATACCGCGTGCTCGTCCTTCCATCTCCGTACGAACAATTTCCATCTCATCTTGCATCGTCCATCCAATCAACCTTACCGCAGCAAAGACTAAGGTGAGATATACGGTGTAGAAAGAGTCTTTGGACAGGCATTAGCATCACCGTACACTTGCATCCCGCAAATTCCAAACATCCTTCCTCAGAACGCACTCTACCGGTTGATCCGTTGGATCCATCTTGGGGTAGTTTGGAGACATCCCGAAGAGTCCCTCGATCTGGTTGCGAACTCGGAAAGAAACGAGTCTGCCTTTTGTCTCTCATCCCCTATCGGTGAAGGGGATCGAGCTAGAGATTTGAAGTTGGGCTGTACCATGCAACCCCAACCCAACTCGATCCCATGCTGCCCATTGCCTAACGACAACGCACCGAGACTTGTGGACATCCTATAGAACCCAAAGTTGAAACCGCGTCCACATGCAGTACCGACTGTGGCCATGATGGCAACGTTCCATGCTTGAAGTCCCACCGGACATTGGGCAAGTCCTTTTTCAAGTTCCTTCGTTCGAAAGACCCTGCCGTGGGGCAGTGCCTGATAAAAACGTCCTACGCTCGATACCACCGCGCGTACTGACCGTCTTTGTCGTCGACGCCTTCACGGCACACAAGATTCACCCATACACATAAGGTGCGCAACGAGTACACGAGCAACGAAAACCCATTACCATTACACACGTTACATAACCGCCCATGGTATCCGTACGCTTTTCCATCTCACACCACCGAAATCCATCCGGATCGAACCCGACCATCCTGGACTTCATCCTTTCCGGAGCGACTTTCGGAGTGGGTTTTTGTTTAACAAAATATCCCCAAAGTCGCTCCTCAGAAGTACACCTTACGTGATAGGATGGGAAGAAGGTATCCTAGCGCTAGCTGGTAGCCACAGGTCTAATGCAAACCATTCGCTTTCTCCTTCTCTACCCGTACTCTCCCACACTGCATACCATTAGGGTGTATGGAAAATGCTTTTCTCATTCTTTCCCGCCAACGCGACCTCAGTCCGTTAAGAGTGGATGTGAATATAAGACGCACTGTACCCAACCAACTGCTGGTGTCCGAGCGGGAGGTTCACCTAAAAAACTCCCCACCGGGTGGGTTGTCCTCGCCAACTCGAAACCCCCAGTTTCCAGGCACACAAAAACTTCTCCCCCCCACCTCCCCCCGCCCGCCTAAAAACCGAAGTCCCAAACGCACACGGACCATCGGCAGCATCAACAAGCGAAAGGCTCTTATCGGTGTGCTCGGCTTTCTCGGTTTTATTTAATGCTTCCTCCCTGCTGGACCAACGGTGGCACTCAACCGGATCTTACCGGGAATGGGGCAGAGGAGGAACAAGACTCGAGGGTCGTTCTTCTACGAAACCCTTCATTTGGTCCCTCGTGGTCAGCAAATGAGAAGAATTTTTGCACCGAAACCGATTCCGTCACTGGTCCTTCTTGTCGGACCGGACGCGCTGGTCCAGTTTGGATGGTGCTGGTTGGCTAGTGTTTTAGAAGCCCGAAATTACCTCATACCTTAAAACGCTGTTCCATCTACTGGATGAACATAGTTGGTAAGGTAAGTGAAAGCCGTCCACGATGATGAATAGCACGGTCGATGTTAAAGAAACATCTCACGAAGGGATCGGTCAACGTTCGTCATTTGGTTCCAAAAGTAAGCTTCCCAATACCATGCTGGACGTACGCGCGTACATGCCGTAATTTACGCAGCAATCTAGCGATACAAGAAACAAGATCTCTATGCGATGCATCAAAACATATTGAAACAGTTAATAGCGAATGTTCGGTAAGAATATCTCATCATCCTGGATGCATCCACCTCAAGATCTAGATCACCTAAAAAAAACATTAACAGGAGGATGTTTCGTTCATTAAAATATTTTATGTATGAAACCGTCAGCAAATTTCAGCAACGCTTTCTTGATTCGATCACAATGCTATCCGAAAGGTGCACATCTAGTACATTCGCATTCTTTATCCGCGCTCCCACCGCATCAACTGCGTGGCGAAAACCGTCTTCATCTTCATCGGTCGAACGTGACGAAACCTTCGGTATGATTCACCCACCCAGTCCATCCCATACATCTTTGCGCTGCTCCTTATCAAATACACCACACCCTTCGCTTTTACTTCCCAAGTCCCAAAAACAAAATGAATGAGGTTGACAGCGCACACACATTCGACCCTTCTTGTACTTAAATACATGTCATGCTGAAACAGAAGAGAGGCGAAAAAAACAGCCCGCTTCAAAAACACCTACAACCCACCCAGTCCAATTTAGCACCACTTCTACTGCTGTTGCGAGCAATTTCTTTCCACCCAGCACGCCCCTCCGCGGTCAGTGAAGATAGTTCCACCTCGACCCCGAAACTCGCCTTTTCGCAACACGGTACCATTCGCTCACACTGCCCCAGCGTACCAAGTATCAACGACACAACGAGGCATCGGTAGCGTCCGGGCAACTGAGGGGGTGTACCGTACTGGTAGAGTGCTCTAACAAACATCTCATACTATCCTCGCACCACCATTTGCCTTCCAAAACCACCCACCCACCTTAAACAGCGGCAGTGCCAGGTGGTGGTCATCTTCCCGCTCTTATGTATATTTATTTTATCCTTTTCTAAAAAGCGAACCGGACGGGCTGTGTACTACCTTATTCTTCTCCTTTTTGCCGGACACACGGTGGTACTGTGCCGGACACATCTTTGCGCACAAGGCCCACCGCCATTTTGCCGCACCCCCTTTCCGCCCCCGACAATGCCCGATCGTCACACAAACCACCCGCACAGGACACACACGCATACAAGAAACACATCTCGAGTTTCTCACTCCGACTGCCCCAAAAACTGGCAAACCGGGCACGATAAAGACGGTGGTGGCGTTGGTGGCCATGATGATGATGATGATGATGATACTGATGTTGATCCTTCGAACTTCGAAAAACGGATACATCGAGGCAACGTTGGAGTCACGGACGGTTCTGCCGGCACAAACGAGAAAGGATTCGCCTCTGTGCCTCCTTGTGAGATCTCGCTCGCAGCCACACACATACACACACACTCTACCCATCCCACCTGCTGATGTTCAAAACTGCCCAAAACTCTGTCCTTGCACAGCTTCCCCGTATTCATCGCGGGGTGTACAATTTTCGAGCAAAAGGAGCAACGAGTTCGAGGTTTCGCGCACACGTACACCGCGTGCATACTCTCATCCCACCCTGCCAAGATGAACCAAACCGAGTTGTCCTGGTCTTTTGCCTGCGAAAGACCGATGTCTCCCGTGTCCGGTCCCTCGAACGTATGACGGACTGACCGAAACGACGACCGGACTTTCGTTGGGCGCTGACCGTACAGACCTTCTTTTCCCCGAATGCTCGCTGTTGCCCAACTCCTTCTACTTCTCATAGTAGCCCTTGCTGGCACAAAAGGGTGGGATCGGAGTGCGCGTGTCGGAGGGGTAAGAGGGAAAGAGGGGGAGTGGTGGGTCAAGCATATCTGCACGAACATTTGCTACACAAGGCGCTAGCTGCCGGTCAGCTTGCTCAGCACCATCGACCCTTGATGATGACGACGATGGCGAATGCCTTATACTTATATCTTCGCATGCAGAATCGGGAACGTGCACGCCACCGAACCGACCGGACTGGACCGTTCCACTTTGGCATCAGAAATTCAAACTTCCCTCCCCTGGCACGGCCGCGCCTCTTCATACTCACATTCACCCACCCGCGTTTGAACGAATCCTTTCTTGACCGTCACCGTGTGGTTCATGCAAAAGACGATGGAACCCCACCGTCATCATAGTCGTAGCCGTGCCGATGGCAACCATAGCAACATCATCAGCAGAAAACGAATCCCTACTCCTTCTCTTGTCCCCTCTCGCATGTCTCCCCCCCTTCCAGTCCCTTGTTTTCTTCCATTTTCGGTTCAGTACGTTGCTTTTTCCGACCTTTTGCGTACTTTCTTCCTTGGACGTTTGAACCACCTGCAACCCTACCCCACCCACTTCGCTTTGCATCCGGAAATCTGCACCACAGGCAGAAGAAGCTGACCAGCACCCGGTACGGTGCCACTTTCTTCTTTCACGTCTTTTCCACGCAAAGAAAGGGACGACCCCCTCTTTTGTTGAATCTGGTCACCCCGCCGTTTCGGAGTTCCCAATCAGGCCTACCGGCACACACATGGCGGCCATCTTGCAATGACCAGCAGCAAGAGGGCTCGTTAAGACCGGAACCTAGCGCATTGCGAACGTTGTTCGAGCAACCATCTCTGGCAAGATGGCGTCGAGGATACGGGTCACCACCAGTGGTAGTGACCAGAAGACATTTCTCAAACACACGAGTCGCCCCGTTCGATGCGCAGTTGTTGGGGTGGTTTTGGGAGTTTCAATTACTGTACTGGATCTAAAGCACCGGTTGGGATGGGATGGATTTGTCCACTTCGAAGCGATTCGCGGACGTGCTCCAAGTGGTATAAATGTAGGAAAAGGGGAATGGAAGATAGAAACCGTGGCGTGCGGGAATGCACGGGCTCAATTTCGCGTCATATTCTGACCGTGGCGCCATGCCGCTCACATGAAATAGTGTCGCGTGTAAGAGCCATTTGCAGATTCCATCCGTTTGGGAGTCGGAAATCGTTGCTAGATGACGTAAGCCACGAAGGAAGCGTGGTGTTGAAGATGACCGGGAAATAGGAGTTTATTTGCAAAGGGCCGTTAAGCAAAACAATGCTCGGGAGCTATCAGGAGTCATGATGGCTTGACTAATGTCCATAATGGCAACGAACGTAACGGCTTGC
>KI422804.1:7425-28565 GCA_000473375.1 Anopheles culicifacies
CTCGCACACAGCGAGCTGGCCGTCACCGTGCGTATGTTCATCAATGTTTTAGCAAGAAATAATAAACTACTTTGACAAATCATTCTATCGCTCTTTTCGTTGCCTCCTTACCGGTCGCGTTTGTGTTGTTTTTCTTTTGTTTTTTTTTTCTTAAAGAAGTTTAACAGTTACAATCTTAAACAATCAATAGCATAACAGAAGTTGTCGAACATAAGCATAAATAAAAAAAAAAAAACAGTAACGGAAGTAATCTAGGCACTTACAGATCTAAACAATATAAACGTACTGAATAAACAACCAGAAAAGAAACAATACAAAGGACAAAAAACAAATGTTTATTTAACAACTAACAAAACAAAAAACTGTTCGTGTTTTATGCTTTTCTAACCATCTTCTTCATTTATCTGGGACAGCATTACACATTGGAAGGATGCAAGATAAGCATAAACCAAAGCAAAGAACCGTACACGAAAAACGAACAATAGCAATGGTAACGCTTGTCCGATGCCCGTAACGCACCTAACGCCAGTGCACCGCCGGAGCAACAGATGTTGCTGTCTCTTTCGTGATTTTTGTTCCGTCTTCCTCGATGTTCCGTCTCGTTTCCCGTGCAGGAAAATCGATGACGAGTTTACTACGGTAAGCGCCCATCCTGTCATTCCTGCCCACAGTTGTGTCCGCACTACTTCCCGATCGCTAGACTCAGTTCAGTTATGTTTAAACTATAAATTATATCAACTATCACAGTAATTGGGTTTTCATTTTTTTCTCCACTTCGCTACTCCACACGTAAGCAATGTCTATGTTTACCGTCTTCTAAATTCTGTTCTAACCTTACACCGCCCTCTTTCCCCACCTGTCTGTACTGCCGTGCCTCAACAGTTTTCCGAAGGAACTTTCAGAGCAAAAGCACTGTTTGTGACCTACACATTGCTTCATTCCACGATTACGCTTTTACGCTCATCGAACTGTTGGAGGTTCCTGGTTCTACGTTTACTATGCTTTGGCCGCTTTGCTGGGACGGGGAAAGCAACTATACCCGGCACTTACATCGCATCCGCTGACGAGCAGATTCATCAGCACCGAGTTACCGGACTGTTCCTGCAGCAGTCCACCATTGTTGCCCGCGTGGCCGTTGGGCCAGCGTCCGTTCCCGTTGCCGTCCTGTGACGATCGGGACTTGGACTTTAGCTTCTGTGGTACCGGCGACGGTGCCATCAGCTGCTGCAGTAGCTGTGGTGCGGATGATGGTGTTGTCGGTGCGGTGGACGATTTGAGACGCTTGCAATTGTTTCCGGTTCCGGTGTCACCGGCGGATTCGCTAACACCGTTTAGGGTGCGCTTATTGTTGCCATTTACACCGGGTGCGGTGGGGGTGGACTTTTTCGCGGCGGTAGTGACGAACGATGCGATAATGTTTGTCTGCGGTTGCGTGGTTCCTTTCGCATTGGTAGTGACGGTTCCGTTCAGCTGTAACAAATCGTCGAACTTCCATGTTTCACCTAAAAAGAAGTGAAAGTATTGTTTATTTAAAAGTTCATAAGTTAATTACACATTGCTAATAGTTAATAGTTGAGCAATACCACGCATAATGGTGCGCTCAAGCGTTGTAGTATTGCCACATTGTTCTTTCGATTTTCTGTACTGTTGCAAAATACCAGCGTAACATTATAATTGCTATTCATTTGCCTCTCTTTAACGTTTTATCTTAAAAATTCGCTTTTCTGTGTGTCGTATACTGCAGCCGTGGCGGTATTGCATGTGACCGGCCGTACGATGCATTCGTGGGGCGACCCACCTTTTAAAAATAACAGTGTTGATGAACTTTTTATTGCCATCCCCAAATATTCTGACATACACATTTCGCTCCACGATAAAAAACCTACGCTGGCGTTAAGAAACACGCTCAAAGCAAAGAGTGGTATTCCAATCAGCTTTTCCTTCGCTGCAAACACGCCCGAGGAAATCGTCGTGGTGGTGTGTCGTTGAATTTTCCCACCGGGACAAACCGACACGTATCATCACTTGTTTCCCACACTTTGCGATCGATTTCCTCCGAGCGGAGAGACAGAGAGAGAGTGTGTGGCGTGCGGACCTAGCGGAATCCGGCCAAAGCCTTATCTACCCGTTCACCCGATCCTGTCCTGTGCTGATGATCGGATGAGCCGACGGGCGAAGCAGGGAGCATGTTTGGTGATATAAAAAGAATTTCCCGTTTATTTTCGTACCGCTTTCAGTGCCGGCTTTGATGCCTGTTCGTGTCTCCCCGTTTGTGCTCTGTCCAAGCCTGGCCTACTCGGTGCTCTCGGTTTGAGTAGAGGCTTGAGTGTCACGCCACCATGCCGCGCTACTGTTTTACCTTCTTTTGTCTTTGTGTTTTTGTGTTTTCACTTTCATTTTCAAGCAACTCTTTGGTACGGCAACTGCTGGTTCTTCAACCAGTATAGTCTTCGCCGAAGAACACAGAGGCCCGTCTAGATACCTAGATGCATTTAGGAAATATCTTGGTAGGTACAGCCATAGCAGACGCGTTTCAGTTTTTGAACTTTTGTACGGATGTTTTTTGCATTTCTAGGAGTGTTACATGAGAAGGCTCAATACCTTTTCCGGTCATGGACATATGGCTGTATATATAAGTATATATACCAACGTTGGATCATATGAAGAAGAAAAGTTTGCTTCCTTATAATTCATATAAAAAGGAATTAAAATATTGAAAGTCACTTCTTGAGTAAAAAAAAGAAAAAAACTAATTTCGATTACTCCCTTCGATTTACTGGGGAGGGTTCTTTTTGGAAAACATTTCCGAAAGCACCGGAATACACAATCGTCTCGGTTGCGAGCAATTACATTAAGCATTTCGTGGGTGTTCTAAGAGTAAGCGCAACCGGGCGGCCACGAGGACGTCCCGCGTCTTGAGTTACTTTAGACGAAGCGAAATCCGAAACACGGGAGGCCACATCTTGACTGATCTCTCCTCGTGATGTGCTCCATCATTATTTGGCCACTATTTTTAGCCGCCCACGTTTACGTTTAATCGCTCGTGTAGCGTATTACGCCAGTGTAGACGAACCGGTGATTTCGGTGTATTGAGAAGCGGATCTTCTAACGAGCGGATATAGATTGGGGGTGCGCTGCAAACAACACAACAACCAACAGGGGAAGAAACAACAACAACCCCTTCAATCCCCGTTTCGTATTCCAGTTATCTTCTTTTTTTTTCGAAGAAATGAATCCTCAAACACACATATGCTTTTTAATGGATTGAGCACATGATCACCAATACGGTTGATGGTATCACATGATGCTGCGTCGCATTCGGGAACGACGACGACGCTTGTGGTTAATTATACTAATGAAAAGATTCAATTTCTTCATTAACCTATACAAATAAAAGCATCAACCGTTAATCCTATGGCAGTGTGTAGAGTTGTGAGATGAGCATACGAGCTCAGATGGTTTTGAGTGTTTCAAGGGTTTTTTTTGCATCGAAGATGTTACGATGTAAAACAAAACAGTTCATATCAATCATCCCTTGTTCTCGTCGATACTGTCTCTCCCTCTCTCTGGCTCAAGTGAGCTAAAATGATCGTTGTATTGTTTTTTTTTTTCTTGCACGTGTTTTAATTAGTTGCTTTGACATACGTAGCAGTGTTGCTCATCAATTAACACCACGGTGTTGACTGCTCTGGAAAACGATCGCCAAGATGCAGCCATTGCTAATTAGAAGGAGAGCAACACTGCACGTTTCCAGCAATCGTGCGACACACTACCAGCCATGGTTTTATCCGGTTTGGCTTGAATTCGATAATGTTTTCCTCCTTCAGTGGTAAGTAAACAAACGCCCCACCTTTTCAGCGAACCCACGTGAATAGCAATGAACGCATTTGGCATAGTTTCAACAGTACAGAGAGTTCGTGAGTGTGAGTGCGTGATTTCGGTTTTAGTAAATATTGTTCCATCCATACACTAGCGTCTTTTAGAAGACGCAACTTACATAGCTTCACGCTTGCGGGCAGCACAACCATGGAGTGTTGAAGGAGGTTTTGTTCCGAGAGCTTGATGCGCTTGCCGTTTGGAGCCGTCTCTTGTCGCTGTTGTGCGCCGTTCAGCTGCAGTTGCTGCTCGTGGAGGTGGTGTTGTTGTTGTGGCTGATGCTGGTTGTTGTGGCGATGTTGTTCCTGCTGCTGATTTCCACCACTGACGGTGCCATTAGCGTGTGATATCAGCATCTGATTGCCAATGGGTTGCGATTGTTGCGATACGTTGGACGTTTCCGATTGTATGCTGATGACATTTCCCCCGCACAAGAGTGCCGCCAGGCTGGAGTCTATTGACGGTGGCGGTGCAGTTGTCAGCGTTGATTTACTGTCATTATTGCTGTTGTTTGTGGGCAGTTCGATGGAACCGGTGCTGTTGTTTGCTGTGGGGGTGGAATTCGAATTGTCAACTACTCCGCTAATGATGAGACTGTGCTCTTTATCCACTGTCAGCGAGTGTTGGGAGCCGGAGGATGGATCTTGCTGCTCCACTAGCGTACTACTGTCCGATCCATTCGACGATGTTCCGATCGTGTTGAATTCATCTTTGATGAAAAATTTCCCCGACAAACCAAACGCACTGATGGATGTGCCCGAATGGTTGCCCTCGATCGTGGCTGCCGGTACACCCCACAGCAGATCGTCCGAGGTGAGCAGCGGTAGATCATCCACCTCGCTCATGGAGATGTACGGCGCCCGCATTGACAGATCGAGCTCGTCCATGTTAAGGCTCATAAATGCAAGTTCATCTTCCGGCAGGGAACCGTTCGGGCTACACAGCGACGGTAGGCTGCTACTCTCGGGACTCTGTAAGTAAAGGAAACACGAAAACTAAGTTAGTTAAAATCAATTCACTCCCGTCAACACCCGTACACTAAACAACAAGAATATAAAAATCGTAAACTGACAACAACAAAAACATCCCAAAATCCCAGCGCTTGCCGAAAAAACTTCTTATGCATGGAAAATAAAGATGAAGCAGTAGTAGTGCGGATTTCGAAAGCGCGCATCAGTGGGACAGAAAAGAAAAGCCATAGACGAAGCAGCTCACGTGCCATTTGTGCTTTCATTTTCCGTCAACCTTGGTGATGGTGATGGTGGTGGTGCTTGTGTCTTGTGGCGCAAAAGAATGATATGCCCATTTGATGCTCCCACGTTCTCGATGTGTTCGGAATTTTAACGATATGGTGGTAGCAGCCAACTTTCGCTCTCATCCCCTACACCCAGTGTGTTTCGTGAGTAACCCTTTTTTCAAAAAAAAAAGAGGATTTTAGCACTCGTACCATCTTTACCATTTGCCCTCGATGCCGGCGAATGCTGGAGAGTGGAGCATTTCTTTTCCATCGTTTTCTTTCTAGCTGTGGCAACCCTGAAAGTTGGTCCCTTCATTTGATACTGATTTTCATCGAATCGAGTATAACCATTCCAGTGGACCGGGGAAGTTTTCTCGCTGCTGGAGCACCAGATCACTAGAGCAAAGGTTGAACGAGCGGGTTTGTGCGAACAAGCGAACGACAATCTGACAAATTGCAAATATTCATCACGTGTGCTTTCGCCAGGTGCTGTGGGTGTGTGTTTGTGAAGTTCCATTTTTTGTTCTCTTTTTCTCCGGTTGGCAAATGTCCCACAAGGTGTACCGTACCACATAACGGTGTCGATAACGTGTGGAGATGTTCTTTGTTATATTCGCAGGTAATTTGAACGGATGACATAGGGACCGGATACGGGACTGTGACTGGCCACATTGTAAATGCAGTAAAGAAAAAGGTGTTCCTTCAGGGTAGTGGCTCCTTTGTTTTCACGGCTTATTATGCTTCTTATTAGCAATTTAAATGCGTTACATCATTGGGAATGGAGGGACAGAGATTTTAAAGGTTTTTTTTGCGAAAAAAAGAATGTTTCTCACAACATACATAAGATTGCCGGATTTAAAAATTAAAAAAAAAAGAGTCTTGGGGCTGTTTTATTTATATTCTACATCCCATTTACCTTGTCTATAGGTAATTGCTTCAGAAATATTACTTTGCCCTGGTTTTATGGAAACATTTCACAATGCTATGTTAAATGGATGTCATCTTCATTATGTCCGGTAGGTGGAGTTGTGATAAAACAATTAGAGGCATAAGTTCGAGACAATTTATGGCACATGTCACGCACTGCGGCGAGCCAACCCCACTTGACTGAGGTGATATGCAGGGGGCGATTCTCGACATTCTAAGTGCGATCAAAACGGGGTGTAACTTTTACAGAGCCAATAGGAATGGACTTGAAGTAACGAAAAACGAAGGAGCGAAAATCCTAAAGTAAACACAAAAGGTCTACAACAGCAGCAACGTCAGCGCTAATTGTTTTTACCCTGGAATGTACTACCACGCAAAAACGATGACTACGACCGCGAGAGCATATTAATTATATCTAATTGAACGTACCGGGCCCGTAATGCCTCGGGTGTTGGACTTAGCGACTAGTTTTTTTATCACAACCTGTCTGCGATCTGTACTACGTCGAATACTGAGTTGAACTTAACATTTCAACACTGGACACAAACTCAAAACGAGGTCGATTGGCTGTCGGGTTTACTCATGCTTTAGGCTGTTACTACTTCCCTAAAAGTAAATAATGATCAAATTGTTTGTTTTGCTAGCTGTTGTTAAGGACGCCTAGGAACATTTTTCAAACGGTAGTGGGTTAAGGTGATCGACTTTACACGATACAGTCTGGTGGTCCACTGCGATATAGATTGTACCGTCTAAAAATACTGTCCAATATAGGCGATAACCACGGAAGGACTCGGATACAACAGGGATAGTAAGGCATGTGGAACTTATTCGGCCTCATATTACTTCCGAATGGATTATCTTCGACAATGTTCCAGATAATGAGCGCATGCATGGAACATCATTTTTAGCTATTACCTAGCACCTTCTACGGGCGTGTTCGGCTTAAAGCCCATGCATGCAGTAGCGGTCGGAACAATTATACGATGAAGTGTGCCAGGCAACATACCGATGATAAGGCGACAGTATACAGGCATCATCATCGTAACGCGTGAAACGGGCGGCATCGTAGGCCTAAAAAGGCTTGGAATTGTACCACAACGCGATAAGGTCGGAGTCCCGGCATCCATCTGCTATCGTACAGTGACCACACGAGACCCGGGCGGATCGGTGTGGTCTTGACAGTGAAAAATAATCAGCTGTAGCTAATCGATTTTTCAATTCGTGAACAATTAGTTGGCAACACGGAAGATCCCACCAGTGCACAAATCTTACTACACACACACAGTCTCCCCAAATTCTACGTACGAGCTAATGCTGTCATTGCGAATGCATTTATTAATGCTCGAGTCATAATTGTTCGTCTGTAGTCGGAAGTTCCGTAACGGACGCATGGCATTGATCAAGTAAAGCCCCGCTACACTAACCCTTAACGGGCGCCCATAACAGTACGGCCATAAGCGTATTGAAAGAAATCAACAAACTGTCGGCAGATAAGCTAATTGACATCGTGTGAGTGGGTAAAAAATGCCTTATCTCGTTATTGCACCCAGAGCTCTCAAGTGCATGAGGCTGTGTGTGAGTGTTTATTTGTGTTAGCAAATACTGATGATTCTTCTTTTCCTCCCCTGGTGACTCTCTTCGCAGTAGGTGACTGGGGCGTTCCGCGATAGCGGAAACGGGAAAGCATCGTACGAGCGAGAAAAAAATAAATAAAAACAGTGTAGAACGACTCACTGCCATACTGCACAAACACGCCTTGGCCACGCTATGGTGTGATCTGTACGTAATGCTCATATTACAGTCGGCACACGAGCGGAAAAGCACCGTCCTATGTGGTGTGTGGTGTGATAGCGGAAGGTCGTACGTCCCATTCGACCTAGCCGAGCCTAGACCCGAGACGCAAGCTTAAGGCGTGAACTTAAGAATTTGACCTATAGGAGAGGAAAAGGCTAGATTAGGACTGTTCCCCCTCAAATCACTCTTGATTAGGAGCAGGCGTTCGTATCGACTCAGTTGTCGTGTCCAGTTGTCAACGGGAATGTCTACATTGAACTGACTTACACCAAAAGAAAAAAAAACCTCCTTAAGACTTACCTTCGATATGCCAGGCGACAGTAAATGCGGCGAGGGACTGACTTCGTTCACTTCGTCCCGATAATTGATGAAGGGGTCGTTGCTGGTGGCGTTATGTTGATTGTTGCTTCCGATGGTCGAATGGCGGCGTCCGTTCCCATTCGAAACCGTACTGGAAGCGGACGAACCGAGTCCCGACGTACCCGACGGTGAGTTTGGATTGGACGAAATGTGCGATCTGCTCGGTGACGATGGTACCGGGGACGAGGCCACAGACGAAGGTGACGCAGACGAAGCACTGGAGTTTGGCGAATGGATGTTCTGGTGGGACTGGGTGCCATTTGCTCCAGCACCCGAACTGGCCATTACAAGCGTCGGCACGCCGTCAGTTCCGGGTGGAGTGCAGCCGAGCGGTGACGAGGCAACCGATGTCCCGGTAAGGCTATTGGTGAGACTGTCGCTGGCGGACACCGGGATGCCGATCGTGCCTGATTGAACCACTATCGATGACGCTTCGAGCCGCGTGTCCTGCGAGTCTAGCGAACACAGCTCGTCCTGGAGCAACGTGTAGCTGTCCGGTATGATGAAATCCTCGAACATCTCATTGAAGAAGGTACCAGATTCTTCCAACGGAATGCAAGCGTCACCCGCCGTCGGTGCCAGATGCGTTAAATCATCCGGTTCATCTTTAAGCACTAAGAAAGAGAGGAATAGAGGCAAAACACAAACCATTCGGTTAGTATAGCTGAGGTAGCAACTTGTTTGCCTGCTGGCGAAAATGGATTTTCCATTTATCAGCAAGAATTGATTACCCATTGGAACGGTGCGTGGAAGGAAATGGATGGAAACGGATGAATCGATTGCAGAGATAAATTGCGAACCAATTCCTCGTGGGAGGTGGAAAGAAAAGCGATAGAAAGCTCGGAAAATAAGATTAGATGTGTGAGTGTGTTTGGAACTTGGTTCTGCAGGGAAAAAAACTGACCACAAAAAAAAAAAAACGATACACCAAAACCATATAAAAACGACAAATAAATGTCAAATTAACATTCTCCTTCTTTGCATAATAGGTTCTATGCTTGTTTTTCATTCCGCACGCGTCATGGGGGCAAAACGCGGATGCTGCGGCATGAACATGATTATAAACCGTTTAATAGTGTAGTAAATAATATTGAACAAGAACAAGAAGAGAGTTTCGTAGAGTTTCTTCCTATAACCAAGCTCAAGAAAGCCTTTTGAGCGCACTTTGCGGAGAAGATATCCCTTAATAGCATTACCATGAAACGGTTTCAGAGCGGCGGAATTATGCGTAAAAAGGAAGTTGCTGGGGCAAATTTGCATTACAAAAAGCACTCAAGATGTGAGCATCGCGGATGTTTGCTGGTGCCGCAAGAAGCTTTACTGTAACCGAACTGCGTTGGTGTAAGTTCCGGCGGATGAAAGAGAACGAGTGTCCTAAAGCTTGCGACGGAAAACTGAACTGCAGCACTGTGCTTTGAGTGAGACAGGATTTTATAAAATGGCAGAACTAAGTGTGATATTCTGGTGGGTATTTTGGAACTGTCACATACAAATTCTCCCCCTTTGCGCTTGGTGAAAGAAGTGTATAATGTGAGGAGGAAACATTTGGATTGATTGCTCTCGTGCGCCACTAAAGCAGGAACTCTTGCGTGGGTGATTTAGTTTGATGCTGTACCTCATTTCGGTAAAAGTCATCATCATGGTTTGCACGAAATGTTAACATTTCCTAGCGTGATCGTTACACAAAACGCGACGACGATGATCGTTTGAGATAGGAGCGGAAGGGAGCAGAACATAAACGCCCAAGAAAAAAAAACACCCACCAGAATACACGTGCGCGCTGGTCTAGCAGCACACGTAACGTCCAATGTCTATCCGTACAATCACACACGCACGTTCAACCGGGTCGTGTATAGTAGAGCGCGGCCAGGACACATCAGGGCAGGTTGTGAATAAAAATGAAGCTCTTCAGGAATTCCTTCACCCATCGTGCAGGGAGGAGGGGCAGGATCGGGGTTTCGTGCCGGACGCACTTTTGCACCGGGGGTGAATTTTGATTTGAATATTCAAATTACATGATTATTTCGGTGTTTAAGGGTGTTCTGGGACTGGGTTCGCTACCCTCAAGCCACGTGCCCTGAAACGTGCCCTTGTACTCCGTCGTCCTTTTGCATCCCAGCAGGTCCTAGCCGCACACTATTTCCGGAATCGCGCGGTACCGAAACCGTAACGGAAGCACCCTACACACTAAATGAATATATGTGGGCGATGCCTGCTCCTCGAGGGGATTGTGTCAGAACCTAACGAAGTAGCCAAATCACCCGCAACTCGCTTTGATGGATGGGGCAATGGGACAACAAGGAATACGTTGCTGGATGGATGGGGGGGTCGTGCAGCACACCGACACGTACACTTCTGACAAAGGCCGTGGGAAATTGGCAGAAGACGGCAAACATCGCAAATCGAATTTGTTGTGACACAACGAGCGTTTGTTTTGCGCGGCAGCGTTGTTTGACACCCTCGGGTTGGGAATGTGTACGCACACGTCAAAGGACGACAATACGGTTACCGAATGGACCAATGAAGAAGCTAACCATGATTGGAGCATCAAAGTGCAAGGTGTGAAACGTATGCTGCTTGTTTATCTTTCTTACAGTGCGATAATAAGGTTCATCATCATATAAGTAATTCCCGACCACACATTCTGGTGTATCCCTTTTTGGGGTGAAACAGTAGAGACGCAACACCCTCGGAAGAGAATAGTTTACCTTAATTTTCTTCAATAAGATTAAAACGATTTATTCTACCTCTTCGACCCGTGGCAAATCGGTACGATCAAAAGCAAGTGGAATTGGCTGTAGGAGGATCTTTCCATAAACACACACACACGCTGTTGGTACTCGCAACCCATCACTGTCCCTACAATACTGCGGTTGTGTTGAGATAAACACCAAAAACCCGTACCGCATCGGTATGCTCTTGAGAAATGCTTGAGAGTTCAATTTTTCAGGACCCACCATGGCACGCAGCGGGACACCGTGGCAAATTGGTGCAATGGGAAAAGCGTGTAATGAAGGAAGATATAAAAAATAATGGCGTGATATGAAAATGAGGGGTACGTGTACGAAAAAAAAAACCTAAACCCAAAACCACGCCAGGATCTCGGTGAAGGTATTTTCTTTTTCTCCTTCAAAACCTGGTTGCTCTGGAGTGAACGAGGCGTAGTGCTGCTGCTACTACTGATATTGAATCTGAACCACGCGCCGTAAATCGTTTCGGGGTAGAATATTTATGTGGGCGCTATGTTTTGGGGGCTGAAAAGGTTTTTTTTTTTGGTGCGCTTTATTTTCTCCTCTCTTTGCATCTACCCTCACGAAAAGGACCTCCGCGCTTACGAGGATCGTCGGATGGGGGATGAAATATTTATTTGTTCTTTTTTAGTGAGCACGTGAAGCACTTCAACTGTCCTGGCCTGTCGGATGTAGGAATGCTGAATGCCTTCGGTCGCAAAACTTCTTTTTTTTCGTACTTAAAACATACAAACAACGATTGAGGTTCATTTTCATGTAAATGTAAACGACAAATAAATTCTAAACTTAAGGGAGACTGGAATTTGGTGACGCATCTTGCTCCTTTAATTTCGTAACCAAACGGGTCCTTTGCTGGGAGGACACGAGAGAGCGTTGAGAGATGAAGAGATAAAGGCAAAATAACCATGTGATCAACGGTTTTTTGAAGTGCCCTTGGCCTGAGCTCCTCGTAAAGATGAATTACGGGTAAAATATATTCTTAAAATTGAACCAAATCCTTCTGCATGTCCCACACCACTCGGAGGTTAATTCATTAGTCATTCTGCAACTTTCCCTGCGCTCTTGGTCGGAAAACGGGAACGCTTGAACTTTAATCCAACTACTTTCGACTTCTAGGAAAGCGGGAGAAACAAATGGATCAACGGGTCGACAAATTTCCCAAACGAAAAATTCCTGACGTACTCCAGACATCCCTGTGCATTCCCCCCCTTTTCAGGTTGGTCTAGTCGGGCGGGTTCGTCGTTAAGCCATCGCTTTATCCTAATGATGCAAAATATTACAGACACGGGCGTCTATGATCTCGGGTGTAGGTGCCGGAAGATAAGGGCCTGTGGCATCCTCAATAAACGGGCCAAATATTCACTCGAGCACGATAAGCTAGAGAAATGAGATGAAGTATTAAGATCGCTCGATAACAAGCAAAAATGAGAGTCAACAACGAAGGGACTAGAGGACGCAGAGCTGGGTACTTTTTATGCTTTGAGTTTATGAAATAAAAAAACCAAAACTGGAACGAAGGGGTTGCGACTCAGTGTCGCAACGTTCGTTAAGGGGATTGTCGAAAGTAATGACGAGTGAATTATAATGATTAGGTGCCAAAGATTAAACCACACTGAAGGCATGCTCAGTTTATTGGATTATTAATCATAAGATAAATTATTTATGAACTTCGTTTATGGAAATTACAAACGTTAACTATTTAAAAAAAGGACACTTGTACTACGAGCTCCAAATATGTTGCTTCCTCAGTGTATGTCACAAAGAAAGCGCAATTGTTGGCATCGAATGATAGTCCCTGCTGATACTACTGAGTACAGCCAATCAGAGCAATCAAAAGAAGAGTCCCAGAGGCTGAAAAACCTGCTGTGTAGTAGCCCTTTAGCTCGTTTGCTCGTCCTGGTAGACGCTTTAGGTATGCCTGGTGTCAGTGTCCATACCTACAACAGAGCGTGTTTAACACATCCGAGCTCCAATATCAAGCAGCGCCGGACCTAATAGATGGGTTGGGAAATTGAATAGCATTCATAGTACCTTCTCTTTCTCGCTCACAATTGCTCGACTTGACTGGGATGAATTTTCCAGCGCAGGAATCTAGGTCAGTGGGGGAGTGGTGTATAGTACATCACCTCAGTAGAAGGAAAAAAACGAAAGAATTGGGTGTATGCGAGCTCTCGATGAACCAGCCATCGTGGTAAGCAATACTCCAGTGATAGTCGATGGTTTCTTTCTCCTTTTCTCCGCTCTTTCCATTTCGCTCTATTTTATGTTATTTTTTACTCCTGTCTCTATCCTTTACAAACGCACTGGTCACATGCTCTTCAGGGTGAAGTTGTCTTGCTAACACTAGGTCGACGAGTCACTATGTGCATGTGGCCAATTCGCAGTTAAGTCGCTGACGGGGTTTCTTTCTCCAGTTACGTTGGGTTGCCAGCACCACGAATAGACTCCAACGAATGGTGTGTTGTTATGCTAGTCCCGCTTGAATGTGCCCCATACAACCATCGCGCTGCCCCAGCAAGGGCCTGTCCTGGAAAACAGGCCCGTTATGCTTTCATCACGTGATACACGGACGACGCTTTCAACGCTCTGGTTTTAGCCACACCAGCGAACGATGGTGCGCCTAGTAAGTGATAAGAAAAATAACCAAGCACCCCATCCACGGGAGGCCTCGCAGTAACTGTTTTTCCCCCCCTTGCAAGGATCGACGACCACCCATCATCGTTTTGGCTCATTAAATAGAAACAGGAGCACCATCCTCGAGGGTGCCGTAACTTGAAGACGGTTGGTCGAGCTTTCTTGAATGCATGGAACGAATGCCAAGGAAAAAGGGAAAACGGACATATAATCGTAGATGGGCTTAGCGCATTACGAAGCTGGGAGATGGTAGTGCTAAAAAGGGGGAATTTTAACTGGAGAAAAATAGACAAAGAGTTCCATGGGAGGAGAAAATATGGACAAACTTGAAGGGAAAATCCTTTCCGAAAACCGTTTTACTGCCACAGCAGGATATTTCTTCTTTTAAAAACGTCTTGAGAAAGCAGAGGACGCTTAACGGCATAACCGTCGTGGAGTTCCTGTGTGCTCCTGTCTTGTGTGAGGTTTTGAGGAATTGGTGTCTGAGGAATTACTGAGAAAGGCGTATACCCTCGGGAGAATGGGAAAGGGAATCAATTCGCACGCCGAATTTATTGCTGGAAAAGTGATCCACCATCGCCAGCAGCGATGGGGCGAACGCATTCTACATGGCATATAATACTTACTGGTCAATCCAGGCTCTTCCTCGGAGAACATCAAGAATCCCTTATTCATATCTTCCGTCCGTGGGGCGAATATTTTTTCGGTGGCGTGCTGAGGTTTGCTGCCACTGACTCCACCGGCGTTACAGCTTGCCGCGCTAGCACCACCACCGGTTGTCGGAGGAAGCGTTACGAACAGCTTCGCCGTAACGGACTGCAGTGGTGCGATCGCCGACGCTTGCTGCGGTAGCGTACCGCCGACTGTCGGTTTGCTAATAGCACGTGATTTTTCGGAACCGGAACCACCACTTCCACCCGACGGGAGGCTCGTGAAGATTGAAGCCGTAACCGATACTGGTCGGCTGCCGGATGATGCTGGTGATGGTTTCGATGGAATGCTGTTCAGCTCGCGCAGGATGCGTGTACGCTGCACAGGTTCACTCGACACTACCGCCGCAGTATCGTTCTTCACACACAACAACAACTCTTCACCACGGGCAGCTGGCAACGGTTCGATGCGTTTAGCTGGTTCAGCACTGTTGCCGGTGATGAGTTCAACGTACGGCACTTCAGCGATGCTTGAACGCACTGGAATTGGTATTGGTTCTTCTGCTTTCACTCGCTCTAGACCAGCGCTGGCGACGCACGGCAGAGCTATTGGTGCGACAGGACGCTGCTCAGTGGACAACTGGTCGCTAATGCACGACACGACACTATTATTGCTGCTTTCGATACACTGTTCTGCTGCTTCTTCTTCTGACAAACGTTGCTGGCGTGCTTCCAGTTGTGCACACGACAAAATGTCATCTTTGTTCTCCACACCACTGTAATAATTGACAGTTGACAAAACAATAGTTTAACGATCGTGTGCCGAAGGATGGAAATCAGTGCTTTCCACCATTCGTGTTCGGTTATCTCACATTCTCTGTTTCTCTCTTGGCAAAAGTTTGCTTTAATTTACATAGAACCACTCTTTTGGAGGCTCGTCTTTGCGGGCAAATATTAATTTATGAGGAAAACATAATTTACAACACATTCACGAAAAAAAACGGCGGGTAAAATTACATACCAGGTAAATATTTCTCTTTCAAATTTAAACAAAACTGAAGGATGATTTACAAAATATGATGAAACTAATAAACAAAACAATTCTGGTGCATACATTGAGATTGAGCGTTTAGTTTCGGTCTGCCATTGAAAGCAACATCATCAGCTGAGCTGAGTTAGCCGGTAAAACCACTGTGCGCTTTTGTGCGAAACGAGATGAATATAGACCCTTCGAAATCTCTAGAAGGCGACAGTTATGGCACGAGTTGAAACTACTACGAATGTATCAACACAACAAGAAAACGTCGAATTTCCCGCACGACCCGTACCCGACGCACCATTACAACACACGCGAGCGCGCTAGTTCCAAACAACAACGCTCGACAATGATAGAAGCGGCCATTGCCATCGGTGTCCTTCACCGTGAAAATTTTCACATACCGTTTCATACTAAAGCGATGAGTTGAGGAACATCATGGTACAGCGGGGAGGTCGGCCTCGGTCGAGCCAGGATGGCTGATGAGAATGCAAAATTTTCAAAACATCAAAATAGCAAAGAGAGTCTGTCGGGAGGGGAAAAAAAATGGCAACGCACGCTTCAACAACGTGTGCCTGGTGTTTATGGCAGTAGGAGCAGTGTGGATCAAGGAAAAGCTGACACGAAGGAGGAAAATCAGTCGATGTGGCGTGGAAAATTTCGTCTCTGGGGTCAACCACAGCAAAAGCAACAGGGTATGTATAGTACGGTTCTGTTTTGGCACAGGTCAGTGGGTTTCTGGGAGAGTTCTGACAGATTGAAACTGTGCTGTAAGTGCATGATTGTTATTTAATGATTTTGGAGCCCCATACATTAGGAAGTCTATGAGGAATACCGGTACATTCTTTAAATAACGTTTTACAGTTCTGAACTAAGCATGTTAGCGGAATGGTGCGACATCAACGACCATGTCACACTAAAATCGTTGTCCAGTTGTTTTCCCGAGCTAATGTCTGTCCATGCATGTCCATTTGCAATTTTATTAAAGTTCACCATCTGTTCGTTTTGAACCCATGTGCAACCAGTTGCTTCTGCTGACATTTCGAACGCTTCTTCAACGGGAATAAATGTATTTTTTTAAATTTCACGTATGCATTTCCTCCCCGTGATCGTTCGTTCACGGGGGAGCTATTTATAAAAATGTTTGTGCGTGTTTTTCGTGTTCGCCTTTTTTTTTAAATACATTTTACTGATCGATGTGAGGAGAAGGTGAGGCAGCGTATACCCATTACCCATGTTCTCAAGGGGTTTCTTTTTTCCTATTGGTATATGTTATCCCTCAAAGCTAGTGGCAAAAAACTAATCGGACCATAACCGAATGACATACGAACAAAGAACATTTTTAAAGCATAATTTATAGGAAAAAATAAATCTGAACTCAAGTGACGTGAGAGGAATTTATGAGTATGTGTGTCTTCCCTGGATGATTTTCGATAATTTAGAGGTCATAAGTCTACGGAACATTTTTGTGCAAATGTGCAAATCATCCTTAGTGTAGACGGTACGAAAAAGTTTAAAGGGTTGAATTTAACACTGCTATGGTGTAACATTTGTAGAATTAAGCATTTCTGAAGAGAAGAGAAGGTTGCGAGTACTTCGGATGGCTCATCATATGTGCCTAATGTGCAAAAGGTTGCATACTGATATGGATGCTGCGACTGATATTTCAGATCGGTCTGATGATTATTTATAAACAAAATAATCAAATAATATTTACAAAATGTCTTAGAGGCGTACACCACGAACGTCACTATGACGTTTGCTCAGATGAAGATGAAGTAAAAAATAAATAAATAAAACAGGCAAAGCCGGGAGGATGTTAAAGCAAGGAATAAAAACAAATTTGCAATTCCTTGCACCACATGACGGAAGTTAAGCCGAGTGCACATTTGGCCTTGGGATTGAGGTTTTCCCCGTCTGCTTTAACGATGATCCCTCCGCCCGCCACACCCGAACGCTTATTTCAGTTGTGTTTAGGTAAACTGAACCGATCGATGCATTACAGCGTCATTGGCACTCTTTTTCATGGATGCAGAACGGTTTCGCGTGTCGAGGTGATTCGATCGCACCTTACCTTTGCAGCTGCAACCATTTCTGCCACCGACCACCAGCAGTTCAATGTCGCCGACGGTATGCTATACGCGATTTCTGGCTCTTGCACGCGAGCAGCATGCATTGGTCAACAGCGCGGTTTCTTTCTTCGCTTGACCGTCCGAATGTTCCTTGCAACGGCGTACAAATGTAGAAGGCGGATGAGCTTTTCTAAATTTACACGAATGTTACAATGCACGGCAGGGTGGTGCATGCTGCTCGAATCGAACCGTTCGGGAAGGTATTGAGAAAAGAAGCAACGCTGTAAACATGCTTGTGAGGGCACACATGATGTAAGGGCTTAGCCAAAAGCTTTCCATTTCCTTGTGGTACACTACAAATTTGTGTTCGCGTAAGTCAATGGTCACATTTTTAAGATGCAGCAAACAGCCAACCCATTTGTAATGTTCAGTTGCGTTGCACACATTCTATCGTGGCTTAGCCATCAATCGTGTAATTGTTATTATCCGCTACGAGCACGTGCAACGAACAGCAGATTGTGGGCCGCATTGAATCACAGCAAGAAGCTTTTGCAATTGAGAAACATACAAATCTTCCTCTACCCATACAACGACAGCGCCCGTGTATCGTGTGCTTCCGAATGACGTTGTCGCACTGGACGCGCCCACGGATCTTAATGGCACGAGGAAGAGTTGAGTTGAAAATCACCTCGCTGGAAGCTCAAATAAAGTGCCACTTCGGGCCGGTTTGTCGTTTTTGCCCCGTGTGTCTATTGATTGCGTAAAAAAAATAATGATGAAGTATGCGGTGCGGAGGCGAATAAGAGGGGCCCCCAACACACGACCACAAGTGGAGGTGCAATCGTTAGAATAAATAGACGCTCTGTTTGCGCGATCATTCCCTTAACGTGAATTCGCGTTGCTCACTGTTTGTGGAGGTGATGATAATCATATGAGAGATGGACGATGGGAGGAAAGAAAAAAAAAACAAACTGTCCAACGCACTCTTACGCCAACGAAACTCAACTGTTGGACGATCGGTATCGACTCCCTGAAAGGGGAAGAAGAAAATGCGGCTAAAGGGAAGCGGACAGTCCTAAAGATAGCAAAACTGAACTGTCACAATGAGTAAGTATGAGTAAGTATAAGAAGCAATTATAAATGTGCAACCAAAACAAACAAATGCACAACATCATTAAAAGCGTGCTTGTTTCGATAAGAAAACCCGTTACGGCTTTATCGCAAAATTTGATGAACATAAAACTGACTATAAAAATATATTGTAGCAGGTGGGTGCGCGATAGAATAATTGTAAAATTTTACAAAAGACAAAATTCAGAAAAATCCCTTCAATGAGGTGAATTTAAAATAAAATTTCTCAGAAACACATTTATCAGCTGATTTACTTGTATTGGAAACTGAGACAAACTGCAGCTTAACTTCGAGTGCCCAACAAAACATATTTCCCTTACGATCGCTGTCCACCAATAAACATCATCATGAGTGACGATGTCTTGATCAGTCAGTCACACACTCTTCCACCACAATGAGACCCACAGCAATCTTTCGCACGACGGCATGATGGGACGCGTTCCAAAACGGCGCAATGCGTTTCCCTAGTACCATCGTATATTGGGGCGAGACAACGAATGTGTGTACTATGGTGCACGATGGGGTCAGATCACCTTCTTCACCGTCCATCCGGTACGCGGAGACCCCATATAGACGAAGGGTCAGCAGAGTTATCAACGTTGTAGCAATCTTGTACCATGTTTCCAGCCTGTGCCTTCCCACCGACACCATCGATTCTGCTCAATTGCTTTTCTTTGCGTCTTCGCTGGTAGGTAGACCCGAGACCCCGACCATACCACATTCGGCCAGACTCTTGTGTAGGTTTTGTTGTGTTGACTGGGGTGGTGCTCTGAAGAAACCCCAGCAGGCGACAGTAATACGGGTTACGAAACTGTGGCACAGAGATGAGAAGAGCAGAAGAACCAAATTCATGTACTGGTGGTTCGACCCGCAGAAGTCTACAGCGAAACAATTGAAATCAGTACAGTGCAAAGATGTGTTCGTCCATTGCATCGGACGGTGTTAACCAGCAAGGAAAGAAAAACACATCGAGCGTAATGTGTTGAACCCAAACCGGATATGTAAATATTTTTACAGTCCCGCCTTGAAGTAGCACACACTAAAAGTAATTTCGATTGCGCTACCCTTGCCGAACGATTCCATTTCTATTGAACGCGAAACGCAAACAATTTACGTTGACGAGAACATTTCGGGAATCATTCATTTGCCAGAACACCCGACGCTCAAGTGGTTGCGTAGGTTTTTAGGCAACCCATCAATCACAGGTTTTGGTAAAAGTTCAGCCGGAAAATTGTGTTGCGGTCTCATCGGTGGCGGAAAGCACAAATTTGATACGCTTGGCGAACATTTCCAGCGAAACTCCCGGTTGGTGCCTTTGATTTATCGAAAACCATAATAGCGGCCGTGACAGTTGTTGGCACGTGCCTGACGCGAATTTAAAGAGTTTCGCCAAAATGATCCACCAGCGCCCGGGGCAGTGCTGACGCTGTTTTCGGGGCTGAGCAGTAATCGTGTGCCCGTTGTTGCGCCTTGCACCTCATCAAACTCGAAAAAACGCGCCCAAAGAATCCAAAGGCGTACGAAGGTGTGATAGAGCAGTCGGCCAAGAACAGGGTGACTTCTTTCTTTGATTAAGGAAAGCGAGCGATAAACTTAATCTGTAAGGCAGTAAATTTTCTTACGGCTGATTACAGCGCTGTGCGTTGATTAAAAATGAACGCAAACATGGAAAAGTTTCTGAGCTTCTGCTCCCGACTTCAGCCTACACTTCAACCTACACGTTTGCGGGACAAAACGATAGAGCTGTATGGTTCTGTAACTGTCGAAGTCTTCAATTTGTTATCATCTCGGCGGAAAGCCAATGTTTGTGACCATTGGTACACTTTCGCCACCACGGTATGTATCGTCCATGAACAGCATTACACCGTTACTGAACGGAAACACACATACACACACGTGTACACACACAATTGCCGAGGCTCGCCAACCCTGGCAAGACGAAAATTAACAAACGACCCGAGAACGACGTAACTCGCAATGATTGAATTAAAATCACGCTCCGGGGGTAGGCGAATCGTCGTCGCAGTACGATGCGGATGTCTTCGTCTGTGGCAAGAAGTTGGGCTGGTAAATTGTTCTAGAAATTATGTTGCAGAGCTGTGCCTTTTATGATGTGTTCGAAAGCTGTCGCTAGCGCGGAATTGATAGTGAGAATGTGAAAATGTTCTTCGGTGAGCCCTTAATCAAGCCTCCCCAGGTCACTGATATATCAACTAATCGAGAGAAAAAAAAGGAAAAACGACTCTTCTGCTGACTCTCGCTTGTTGGATCGAACGCTGGGTTGAAAACTAATCACAAAGTCACATGACAAATAATACAGGAGGCCCCACACTATCGTTTGCTTCGTTAACATTTGCTGTAATGCGTGCTAAGGATATGTTTGGAGGCTGCAGCATACATGCATTGCAGCATACCAAAAATAGACATTCACTTCATCAACAACCCTCAACAGCCTCAGGGCTGTTAGCGTGCATGAAGCATTACAAAAAAAAAAAATGGCACGTAATTGAAAACCCCCTATAGCTTCGTCACCAATTAGAAAATCACATATTTGGAAGGGTTTTGCTGCAAACGGCTGGCCGCCACGAAACGCCAAACAAACGCACAATCTGGCGCTATTGCTTGTGAACAAATCCGGCAATGAGATTCGATCTACCATTTGCTTGATTGGTT
>KI422804.1:28820-49129 GCA_000473375.1 Anopheles culicifacies
TTTTTTTCTTCTCTCTTTTGGACGTAATCTATTTTCGGTGTTGCAAACGCTAGATGCAAACTGCATCCACCTTCTTCGACAGCAGCATTCAGCGCTTTGATGGTGGTAGTGCATGGTGCATGGTAGAATATTTGGTCGTTACTTTTTTCCATTCTTTTCACACACAAAAAAAAAACTGCTACTTTCCTTGATAGCGTATTTATAAGTAACGTGTAAAATAGAAAAATGCTTCATTAACAAATGCAACAATTGATTCGCTGAAAATCGTTTTGTTAATGAAAGTAAGCGAATGAACGATTACGTAAATGGATTTTAACCATTTTTTCTTCAAACTCAGCCTCCAATGAAGCATAAAAATACACACGGACCCTCGAAATACACGTGATCGTTCACAATGCCCACTTTACGGTGGGTTCTATTTGTGCTATAAACTATTAATTTGCTTTAACGGAAAAAAAGACACCACCATACACGTACGCATCAACACTACCGCTACTTGAAGCCCTTATTGCATGTTTGATAATATTATTGCACCTTTTTTTTTCTTCTGCTTCGACTCAAGTATTAATCAACTGACGTTTAACGATTATCACCTTCCATTCATTATCACCTCCTCCTCATCACCTGGAGCAAGCAAGGTGCTGATTATGTTTTGTGTTCTATTTGCGTACCGGGCCAGAAGTAAATGCGCAAACAGATTCGCTGCTTACATTGGTCGTTTACATTCAATTGATCGTTCACAACTTTAACAAAAGCGTGTGCCACAATGGATAAACTTTCAAGTTGGAACTGATTTAACCGAAAAGAAAACGCACTCGCTACACAGGCGTTATTGAATTTGTAGCAGCAGCACCACAAAGAAATTGCAGCACTCCGCGCTAGTACGATGCACACTTGCATAAGCACGATCAGCGACGGTGAGGAGAGTTTGTTTTGTTCTTGGTTTTTCATCTTACACTCCATTACATAATGCACGAATGCGCGCGAGACTGGTGTCGTAGAAAAGATTAATTAATGTACTTTGCACGTCTGTATTACGAATGAACGGGTTTCTTTTCTTTTTTTGCTCACGGTTGGCACCTTTTGGGCACTTTTGCACACGTCAGATTGATCCGTCAAACCATCGCACCATGTTCTACTACGTCTTTTTTGGGATAGTCTATCCGTGCACACACAGTTTACACACAAGCAAGTGACAACGTGTACTAACTACTAACGCTTGTTTGCAGTACAATTGTTTAACGATGTTATTTAACCATCGCATATAGCCTTCGTACTACACAAAACTAAACTGCTCATCCGCACCATAGGTTTTCGGCTGTTTCGTTCTCGTGCGGTGAAACTTTCCACACATGCAACCCACCCCAAACCGGTACCGAGCTCGAACGCTGACAGGCACCCGAAAGGCACGACGATGTTGATGGAAACAATCGGAAGATCTGTCATCGCCACATTGCATATTTTGCACGCAAAGTCTCGAACATTAAACGAACGGAAGAGCTAACGGAGAGCCACAACACAGTGAATGAAGATAATAATGGGAGCGGCATTCGCGGTGCATACTGTAACCACCCGCCGCCAACCGGCAAAATCGTGGAGTACAATTTACAAAAAAAAACGAAAACGATGTGTAAAATGACGAGCAAGAGATCAAACGAGAGGGAGAGAAAGAGAGAAGGTGAGATAGCGAATTTAAACAGGGCTGTAAATGAATCTCTGTGCACAGGAAATGTATCGGCAATGTAACAAAATCACCCGAACGCACCAGCACAACTCCGTAGCTTAAAGGGACGACGGATGGAACGATCGTTCCGACGCCATCATCTCGCTTTTTTACTGATGCTTCACTTTGCCGGCCAGGTATACTGCGTTGACGTTTCGGCAAGTCGCGAATGCCATACGAAATGCGAATTCGCAACTAGCAGGGAACGAACAGGGAACGTCGCCGGCAAAAAGCACCAAACTGTTAGCAGGCTGCACACAACGGGCTTCTCGAATCAAAGAATCAGGAAAGCGGAGTACGCGGACTGATAGGAGTAGCCACTAGTGAGTGCGGGGGGATCCGTTTAATTTGCCGCGAAAGTTTGCCGTTTTGGTACGGAACGCGTAAAACAGGGAAGAACCGTACACTCACGCAATACGCACGGAGCGACACATGCACGCGCGCACACGGGACGTGATGAGGGAACGCACGTACGTACGTACGTACGCGGGATGTGCACGCACGCACGGTAAACCGAACGAAGAAATTCCGGTGGTCCGGAAAAAAAAACAACGGATAGAACGAGAGTGGGCCCCAACTTGCTCTGGCTGCGGCGCGATTTGGACTGAAACCGAACGTCGAACGGATCCGATAGATTTGCTTCAACGTCGTTCGTCGGTCACGCCGTCGACCATCGCACACCACGAAGCCAAGTGTGTTGTTGCGCTGCGTGTGCCTGCCACGATGAACGACGACCACGACAAAACGATGCCGCGCGGTACACACGCACACCAAAACCCGAAAGCCAATCCCCGTTGATATGCTCTCGCCTTGCCTGGTCGCAACGTGCCGCGCTATCCGTTCGGGGCAGGGGCAGAACGATTGAAAAGGTGACAAGTGCAGCAGCAGCAGCATCATCCGAGTGGCGCACACTGTGTTACAGCAGCGAGCAGCTCCAAAAAACAAACGCGAAACGGACATGTTTGTAGCATCGGCAAGACGTGCAACTTGGCGCTTGCTCGTTTGAAAGCTGCCCCGAGTGTCGTGCAACACCCGAAGCACGAAGCTCCAAAGATCTGCTGTTTCTCCTGCGTACCCCGTCATCTCAACGCTGGCTGCTGCTGCTTGCTTTTTCGTGTGTTTTATTGATATCCTCCCGTCTAGGACCCGTCTGCCAGTGTGTTTTGGTGTTTCTTCCTGCTCTCGGGTAGTCGGTATGGTTAAGCGCCACCCCCTATCTCACAAACCCCCTCCCCAACCCCGTCAACAGTCGAACGCTGCACGATTCAATGTCGTCATCAACCTGCCGACTTTGGTTGTCGGTGTTGGTTAGACCGCCCGTTGCGTTGTGCTATTGCGTACCGGATGGCAGTTATGTCGTCATCATTTCTCTTCGCACGCACTCGCACACATGTTGGGGCATAATGGGAGGGGGGATGTATTCTGTAGTACACATTCGTCAATCAGGCCCACCATTTCGTCATTATTCAGCGGATCAGGTTTCTTTCTTTTAATTTGTACTGATATCATCTTTCGTGCTATGCTAGTTGATGCGTACAATGAGAATGAGGAAAACTAAAGGAAAGAAAAGCAAAAATCTTTCGAATGCTCACTAATGGGAAGGTTTCCTTTTGTTTAGCAAATTTTTGTGGCCTCTCATTGTTTTATTTAAGAACTGTTCTACATTTTCATGCAATGAATACTGTGTCATACTATTCAGCTTAAGCCCGGGGAATGGTTTTCCCTTTTATGTCTTTTTGCACCACACTCTCTATTTCTCTTGCTCTTCTGAAGTAATGTTGTTGTTATACTTCCACTAGCTCAAAATCCCTAGTTCCGAACCGTGGGAAAATCAGGTTATTCCAGAGCGACACTATTCTCTGAATTTGCCTAAAGATCCTGAGCATAAACACGAACGGGGATGTAAGAAAAATACACTTCAATGCAATGTAGATCGTCTTTTTGACTTTACTGTAAAGTAAAACTGAAGTACGAAGAAAATGTTCCATTGCATAGAAAAATCGACCCGGTTTCACTTTCTAGCAGCAGCCGCTCAGAGAGCCAAAAGCAAAACCCTACAGGAAGCTCTTTGGAGAAACGTTCCAAACTTCGGTGCCACCAGTCAGATTCACTCTCGCTGCTAGCGGATCGCGTGTGCTGGTGAAACAGCTAACAAGCGGACACGTGTGCTGGTAGCAGCCGGAATATGCTCCAGCGAACCCCTGGGACCCTGTGTGTGCAAACCCGCATTCTGGAAGCGAAGTTTTAGCACCAGAGCTCAGCATTTGGCATACACCCAGGCCGCGTTGGAGGCGTACGAGTGAGCGTGAGAAAGATGCTGAATCCTTTGCCTTTGTGTGTTTGCATCATGTGACAGGTTTTGCAGAGTGCTTTCGATTGATTGAGACTTTTCTCGGCATAGTTCAACTGCCAACGATTGATAGAACAAATGCAGCAACTATGGGGGACAATTTCTTAATACTAACTCAAACCTGATGCAATCTGACGAAGCAGAGAGGAGTATGATGTAATTTTAACAGTTAATTTATAATTTTTTGAAGTCTTACAGTTGGTGGTACTAAACAACTATGTTATTCATATAAAAGGATAATTTATAATTAAGTTTTTAATTTTAAAGATAGCAAAACAATCAATTGGTATAAAAAGAAGAACATTTTAAAATTAATTTCGCACGTTTGCAACACAGCTTTCTTTTAACATTACTTTTAACAAAATGGCCCAAATGAACTACATCGCTAGTCAACATTTCTCTAATCGTAAAAGCGAAATCATATCTTAGACGTCTGTCCACTGTCAACGATTAATGTTCGACACTCGCGTGCATGTAGTTGCGAGAAGCCGGCTGTAGGGTTAACACATTAATGTGCAAAACCGATGAAAAATGATGAAATGATCATGCAAAACACGCAGGTCATACGTTAGATCTGTTTCACCAATCACAACGCCGCAGCGTCACTGAAGACGTTGCCCATGTATTTCACCAGTCTGACGCAAAAATCGAACAAAACTAGTTAGCTGCCACAGCTCGGAGCGTACGTGAATCGAGCGTTCGCACAAAGCGGAACCAAACCAGTTGCAACAGATGTCCAAAAACGATCACCAAAAAACGATGGAAAGGAGAGATATGCACTAGGGAGGTGTCTTTCTTTTTTTTTAAGCGTACCTCTATCCCTGCCGCAAAATATGCATGTGTAGGTAATGGAAACGGCATTGCATGGACCGTACCCACCCCGTCAGATACTCAACGAGCTACCATCGAATGAAACCGCCATACGTGACGTCTCGCATGAAAGCGCAAAAATTGAGATTGATGACTAGGCCGATGGTTGCGTCCCTTGCCAACAGTTGGTTGTCGAGTTCTCTTTCCATGTACCTATAGCATCTATGGACAACGCATGCGACACCGAATATGCGCCGGCAATGGATAAATGATACTCGATGGCTATGGATGTTGATGGGTTGGATCATTCAATTTAAAACGATAGTATTATCAGTATCTTTAAGAACATGATAAGATAATCCAATAGTTACACGAATTCAATACAAAATTATGTAAACTCACACGTGGTTATTGAGCTAACAGCAGACGTTATATTTTGAAGAAGTTGTTAAATTACTATTCATACGTAAGATAAAATAAAATCCTTGAGAATAGAATCACAAAGCCGTTGACACGTACAGCGGTTGATTCGTTTTTATGAATATAAGAGCAGAACAAAAAGGCCACATGAAATGGACGCACCTCATACCACATGGTAAGAACAATGAGCTAAAAGGTCCGGTACAACCGACCGGTGAACTCTATAAAATTGGACGTGCGATGATGGCTACATAAAACACACGAACAAAGCGACCCCGGACGAAGGTTCAGTTCACGGTTTGATTTACGAAAGATCATAAATTGTACGATAAGTAGTTATCTGTTCAGCACACTTTCAATCCCCCAAACGTCTCATAGATCGTGGTATTTCAAGGCCTTTCACGAAACAGCATCATATTCGGGATGATAGTATTAAATTTAGAACCACAGCTTTGTGAGCAAAACTAAGAAAGGACCGTTCATCATCATCATCATCATGATAACGACGGCATATAACAAACAATTGCTTGTTTAAAATTCAAAAAAAGATTTTTAGATGAGTTTTCCTAATACTTTTTTCAGCTTCTTGGCAAAGTGGTTATTTTATACCAGAGAATTGACATTTACAATATGCGTTTCGAAGGTGAATAATAACGAAATAATCTTTTATTGGTTCACACCTTTGGATACACGTGGGTAAGGCGAAAGTTATACATTTGACTAGGCAATACCATTACTTTGATGGTCCTTCCCTTCTCTTCCAACTAAGCTTCATTCGATGGAAAACCACTTACATTCTTACACCCGAAGGCGTCTTGCATAATTCCAATGTCAAATTACCGATAGGAAAACATCGATACCTCACCCATAAATGCCAAGCAAGAGGGAGTGACGAAGGAATGGGAGGTATCCCAAAAAACAAAACACAATTTCTCTTACTGAAACACTACTACAAAAATGCGGCAATGGTCAGAGGTGTGAGCAGCGAAATCATGTGCAATGGAAAGCAGAAGAAACGACTACAGACCCAAATTCGTAGCCCGAGCACAAACAAGCCCGCCGCTCTGCTACTAATGCTATCGATATTCTATCCTAGCTATGCTATCAGCAACGGGCCTGCACAAGAACCCTGGAAGGGATATTGAATTGGAAATCAATTCTATGGCTGTAACAAATTTTCTTTTCGTCCTCCATTTCGTCGACATTGGAATGTGTTGGAAGTTTCATTTCCTCTAGTCTGGCAGGACAAAATCTGCAGAATATGACAAACAACAACATCCCATCAACAATGGTATCATTATTTTTTATTCCACTGCAGGGAGAGGCTTCACTTCAGATTCCAGAATGAGGAAATTAAGGAAATAACGAATATTATAATCCCTCCGCAGGGAGTAGTTTAGCATTACAAAGTACACACGATTTACCTTGCCTTACCATCAGCCACCGATCATCAATAATCGCTTCCGTAAATGTCATTTTATCGACCCATTAACGGTAGGCGTGTGGCTTTACTTTATCGAAACGGGAAGCGGGCAGGAATCGGTTAATTGTAATTTGGGAAGAAATTCAAGAGCAGAAATTTATTAATATTTTGTTATGGAATGGATAGGGTGCGCATTACCATTAATTGCATACAATATTCTTATAATAACCTCAAAGAATCATAAAACATATAGCATAATCTATCACAATAGAGAAGCTCTGTGCTTCTGATAGATCTTTGCCATACTTCTTCACTCAAACTTTGCTAAAAGTTCAACATTTTAAAGGCAAACACATTAACTCTGTGGTCTGCTTAGCCGTACATTCGTTATTAGGCGTTCCAATTAACTGCTTTTGTCAACAACCAGTGGTCAACGTATGATTCAAAATTATACAGCTCCATGACCCAATCAAAAAACCGGTTGCCAAAAGTAAAATCCATAAAACGAATGCGAAGTAATACGGAATTGAAGAAAAAAAAAACAGCGGCAGCATAATGCTAAAATGGAGAAAGAAGTACGCAAGCAAATATAAAAATAAGAGCCGCAAAAAACATTACCAACGTCTCAGTAGAAAAGACCAGCAGATTTCTGTGCTGCATTATCCCACCCAAAAAACAGGTATGTGACGTAGTTGTACAAATATGGAAATTCCTTCCATTTGCCTGCGAGCTTGAGTTTACATCTCACAACAAAACAGCGGTCTGGAATAATGAAACGCAAAAAAGCAAAACTCCGATACTTATTTATAAATCAATAAATTGAACTGCAAAGACGTTGGCAAATTTGAAAGTTGGCGTTTTCAGCTCACTCGAACTCGAACCGAATAAAACATAAAGCAGCTCAAATTATTTAAAGCCTTCAGACTCGAAGGCTTCTGGGCGTACGGTGGTGGATACGTGTCACTGCTGGACTCAATGGTTTCTACCACAGATGCTGCATTTTCTGCCAAATCGACGGGTCACACGCTCGCCCTACATCTTGACCTATGCCAAACGCTATTCTATTCTGCGTGTTCACCTCAGAAGCATTGACAAGATCTCCATCACGTGACCGGGTAGTCGGAGCACTGCTGGTGCTGGATAGGTGAAAGGAACTCCACAGCGTTACCCGTGGTGAGCGAGTTTTGACACCATTTGATGGAGAAACGTGTGAAACTACTATGATTTTAACGACTACCAACAGCACCAAGGGATGACTTTTGGAGCAAATCTTGACAAGCGGTCGGGCACAGAGGGAGTTGAGCGGAGCTATTCGCAGCAGGTGTGCCACAACTCGTTACTGCAGTACAATGGCATATCGCAACGAACGCTACAAAACGGGTGCTATTGGCAGCTATTGTTCCTTCATTCTCTGGTTGGTACCAATATTTGATGAATGCTACACTTCGTTCAGCAAAGTTGGATAACATTTTTCGACACAGAATGTATCGTTCGGTTAACTTTTCTACGACCACCGTCAGTGGATGAGTCAAAAACTTCAGCGAATCCCCAACCGCTTAGCTATCAACTAGAGTTCTGAAAGATACCTCCTACCTTGGGCAGGATGCTTACTCAATACCTTCACCTTGCTCGATAATGATGATGAAGGTTGCCTTCCCGAATGGGTTGTCGTCATGGTACGCTTGGTAATAACTTAAAATCCTCCTCCAGCATTTTCTGCGCATTAGTTTGTTTTCTTCGTGCACGATTTAATCAACCATCAACTCTCAAGACTGCAACTTGGGAAAAAGTTTGGATGGTCCCGTCTTGGCAGCTGACGGGAAAGGCACAACGACGATAGCCCATCACCACCGATTGGATTCACCGTTTACGTCAACTGCGTCCATCGGAAAACCAATGTGTCAGATGGTTTGCGGTTGGCGTGCTGTAGGTGCATAGCTCACTGATTCCTTGCGGTTGTGTGACTTGTTGTTCTAGTTCGACTAGTGTGAGTGGCGTCAGTCGTCAGAGGAGCCGTTGCTTCCCTACCAAAAGCTGGACCATCCTTGATTTGCTACCTCGTTTCCTGTGTCCTGTGACCACATCATCCCGACCATGGTTGATAGTCCCACGCGAGTCGGGGAAACTAATTTACTAAAATATTATTTATGAAAGCGCAACCGTTGGAAAGGGTTAATATAAATAAAACCCATTAATTAGATTGCCATTAGTGGGGATTTATCAGACCCGGTGCAGCCGGTTGCCTCACTGTCGGTTGGGTTACACAGCAGGCGGTGTCCTAACCTCAGCCAACAAGGAGTTAGCTGGCGGTAAAGCAAAAAAACAAGAAACACGTAAAAAAAAACGCGAACGAATATCAAAAGCATTCATGTATCGAGAATGCGGGGAGCTATAATTCTGCGTGGAAAAACTTTAGCCCAAAACGGAACGGCACGAGGTGTGTGAATCGTGCAAGATGCAGGATTTGATACGGAATGGGCACGCTTCGGCTGGGTTCAGTGTAAGGATCAGGTCTTACCTGGGATCTCCAGTAGAATTAAGTATCGTTTGGATGATTCCCACACTCCATCGAGGAAGCGAAGAACAAGCGTGCGGTGGAGTATGGTTCCGGTTACCCATCGGATAGCACAACCCTTCCTTTTATTTACATTCCAATCCCCAAAAAGCTTTTCGCTAGATTTCAATTATGTGAATAAATAATTCATTACTAATCTTAAACCTTTACGGCATTCGGCAGTCAAGCAGTGACGTTAAAGCTTCCGTGGCAGATAGGTGTTTTCTGTGCGGTTTGCCAAACTCCGTACGAGATGTGAATGTCCGCAGAAATGGAAATATAATTAACTAAAACCCCAGCATCGCTGCAAACGACTACAATTGATTAAAGCGAATTAGCAACGGAAGGCTGCACTAACCGTAGCGACGTTACTCATTGCATTCTGTACAGGGAATGTAAACTCAACAAAAACAGGATTTTTTGCTTCTAAAATTTGAATTAAATGACAACAAGGCGATACCAATGTCCTTTATCTTCTTACGTTGCGTTTCTTTTTTCGCGGCCAAATGTAGCGAAAATGAATGGCGGCAATGAAAAGTTAAGTTGCTTCATTAACAATTCGCAACACGAACAAAACGATGACAACGCGCGTACCACCTTTGACGCAGCAAGGAAGTGCAGAACACGTGGGAATGATAAGGGTGTTCAGGAAAGTTAATTATTTGTAACTGCATGTATTTCTACCTCTGTGCCCGTTTTCTGGCGGTAATGAATGCTCTCCTAGCCGGTAATTACTCTTCTATTTGAAATTAATTATCAAATTAATGAAGCCATTTAACCGCGTCACCAGGTAGCACCTTACCGGACAGAGACCCTGCTACTGGGCATCATTTCGGTTTGGGGGAATGATGTTGGATATGCAGCACATATCCCATTTATTCGGGAAACCATCCAGGACACAGTTGGTTAGTTGCATTGGGTGACGTCTTTGTTATTGCTGTTTAAACATGTACAAATTCTATTAAACCTCACATAATTTAAAAAAAAAATGTCGTAGCTGCATACGGAGCGTAGGTAAAGCTTCCCAAACAAAGACAACGTAATGGAAAAATCTTCCCCAAATGTTGTGCTGTTTTTTCTTTTCACTTCTTCACTTTTTTGCAACGCTTGCGCCAGATACCAGATGGTTGGTGGATAATTATCGCAAGATGAAAGCGCACCGCATTGAATAAAACATGTTATTTTAAGAGCGTAGCATAAAACCACGAACAAACAAAATGTTTCATTTTCCCGGCGTCCACCAGTGCTCAAAGTAAAACCCCCCCGAGAGATTGGAGCCATCCTCGCTAAAAAAAAAAAAAACATTAGCAACCAGGAGCAACCGCCGAATGGAGAAAGGCAAGCAACTAACCAATTTAAAATCAATCTCAATGCTAATCAAGAGTTTCAGCCCCGCAACGCTAAATGTTTGCCCCCCACCGTCCAGATGCCTTTTGCTAAAAATGCATCGATGGTTTGTTTCTTGCGCCATACGGCTACTGCGGGGAAAAGTGCAATACAATGGTGGTATGAATCTCGTGCCACTGTTCTACCCACGTCCAACGATCTAATACCGCTCCCGATACTTTCCAATGCACGAGAGCCATAATAACATTTACATTTATTAACGTCAGCATAATGTTGTTCGATAGCGCTAGCGCTATCTGATTCCCGCATTCAATGATCGGAGAAAGTAAAAGAAAAAAAGTCAAAATGTAAGCACTGCTTAAAAGCAAGAACACAGAACGCCTCGAGTGGCAGCATGATTTTGATCGAAGCACGAAGATTTTATTATTCAATTGAATCGAACGAGTTTGGCTTGTTATCCTTGACGGATGGGGTTTTGAGCGAATGTTTCCCCGTTTTTTTCCCCTCAGGGAGGATATACGGAGGAAAGTTGGAACGAAAACGAAATAAAAACAATGCATCAGCGCTCGGTGCAATGGCTCCAGCGGACAGAAGGAAGCATTCACTCGGAAAAACAGTTGCAAACCCTCGGAAACAAAATTCACCTTATCTGGTATGCCCCCGGGCGGCAGTGGTCCTTTTTGCTTTTTTTGTTTTGCAAAACGAGAAAAGGATGTGCAGCAACCGATCCGAGTCCGCTGCATCCTTTATATCGTTTTAGAACGGACTGGGTAATTGAACTACATCTCTAAATCTTCACCATGCGCTGTCACAAAGGTGACACAAAGGAATTATCCTTCGTTCAACCGATCGTTGGTGGTATTGTTGTTTTTTTTCGCTTTTCGCCCGTGCAGTATTATTTTTGTATTGTTTATCCTTTCGCTCGTTGTTTTTGAAACGAATGGAGCTGTTCGTTTGATAATGTGTAGGATTCGAAGGACGATAATAAGCACAACGATGATGGCGATCGTTTTGCGTTGCGATGCTGCCACTCAGCGTGATGCTGCTTGCAACATGCAGTGCCGGGAGATATTTTGTCGACAGGAACCTGAACTGAGCTCCATTGCTGACAGTTGTCCTTTCGAGTGCTTGTAAAGCATCCCTTTTTTTTTGGCTTGCATCGTTCAGGTTTTGCCATACGATACGGTAGAACTAAAACACTAAGCATTATTAACAACACAAAGATCTGGATGTGATTAAGCGAATAGAACATGTACAATTATCCACTACGTTAGCAGCATATGCTTCAGGCAATCGGATTTTGCTCAGCACAGGAGGGACACGTAACAACTGGTGTTCTTGCTATCTTCATTAATATTTTCTGTTATGAACACCTGTGACATGCGGTCAATGGTTAAAATTTTCTACCGAAGGTCCACCAACCCATAATGACACAAAGGAGGAGTAATGCAATCACAAGTTCCTAAACCAACGACTGGAACATGGTGCAGCATTTAAAATACATAAATTAAGTTATTTTACATTTTACACATGCTGATCTCACAAACAGCAACATTATGGACTGTGTAAAAAACACTTCTAATTTAAAATTAAAGATTACCATTTTTTGTTGGGAGTTTTCAATTGCCCTTCCTGTCAACTTGAGTGACCGGTACGTTATTACTCAAGGAATAGTATAACCCCAATGGGATACTATTTAGCTCGGTGCAGTTTACTACAAAAAACGACTTTGACGAGTCATCATACAGCTTTAGTAGCTTTCTTCAAACCGCAATGCAGCAGCACCATCCCTGAGGGTTGCCCAATAACTCCAACAGGCAAAATTGTGTTTGCATGTTGGACATGGCAAAAGTCACGAATACAAAATTCGTTGCAAGGAATAAACACCTTTACAGGTCAACAGCGCGTCCCCGAAGGTTGCATGGTGATGCATTTGATGGCAGGGTGACCTTGTTGTCACCTTGCTGCTGAACGATATTAACTATGCACAAAGATATCCTTCTCAAACCAGCAGGCGGATATGTTGCGCACATTTACATGTGGGTGCACATGCATAACTTCGAGCTGGTGATGGATTTGGTTCAAACAGATTTTGTCGGAAAAGGTATTTGTGATCATGAAACATACGTTTGCACATTCTGAACGCGGTAACTTCTGTATGGTAGTGTTGAAGTGCAAAATTATAGATGCTCATTCTTGTAATTTATAATTCATACTCTGTGCTAGGCGTACTTGCGGTCAGTGGATTAATGGTTAAAGATTTTTGAATAGGATTTGATTTACTGCTGTTTTTATATAACCTGTGGGTTTAATAAAGAATAACCTAATACAAAAATCTATTTGAATATCGACAGATTTGGTGTTGTGTGTCACAGAACATTTTCCGTCAATGTAACTATTATGTAAATTAAATTCTTTATAACAAACCAAACCTCGGAATGGTTTACGGGGCAAACTCAAAGAATAACGAGCATAAAATCACAATCGCAATTTGATATTGTGAGACCGCTGGTATTTAACAAAGGGAAGAGAAAAAAAAAATCATCATTGTATGAAACATGTTGTGGATAGCCTCTAAGCCTATAGCCCTTCTCACTCAGTGTAGCTCGCACAATTCCAAATTCAGCTGCCAACGATGAAAGTGATATCCGATACCCGAACTGAAATGGAATCCTCTACAATGGTCGCTGTCTTTTAATCGGCGGTGAAGTAAAGAAACACTGGAATTGTGTTTTTCACTGCCTGGGAAGTGTTGGAATTTGATGTATCGCTTTCGCTGTTGGTCAGGTGTGCTATGTGTGACCGTTCCCGGATCGACGAGATACGTTTGTCAAACGCAACACAAAAGGTCAAGTGAACATGTATTACAAGGGGGTTGCTCTATCATACATAAAAAAATCATGTTTAAAACATATTTTGGAAATTGGGAGATCATGGGAGTTGAATTTATTTATTTGCCTGCGAGAATTTCAATTCTTTGACATATCATGTATTTCACATATTCAAAAGAATGATTCATAATCACAATTTGCCCAGAGAACACTAAGTCATTCCGAATGTTAAAAAAAAACTACCACTGCAGCTCATATTCCTAGCGCACCCGTGCTGTATACGCGACCGGCGTACGCTCACGTTACGTAATGACAAATAATCTATTAAAAAAATATTCCATTCACCATGCTCGTGAGTCTTGCGGCCTCCTCTATGGTGGTTCTCGCTTACCGGAGCGTTCTTGATACAAATGCGCTCACTCGCCGTAAGGCATCGTCCTTCACACCCATGCCCATGCGTTTCCTGTCTCGTTTCGGGTGAGCTCCAGCCCTGGTCCCGTACCGGCACTATCCAGTACTTACCGGTCACGAGGTTGCGGGTTTGTTTTTACATTATTCCCCGTTCGAAGCAAGTCACGTGTTGCACTTGCAGTTGACGTGCAGCACGCACGCATACACCGTACCGGCAGTATTAATTCCGCTCATTCGGTGCAGTGGGCTTGAAATTGAATATGCGTCGGTGAATGCACCACTACTAAAGTGACCAATAAGCGGTATACACAGACGGTAGCCACAAAGCCGACAGCATCGTTACAAATACCGATGCTCGAACAAATGCAACAGTGTGATTGTCGTGCGACGCATCCGACAAACACCTTAGGAATGTTTGGATATTCAGAATGGGATATATGGCATTAGAATGTAATGAATTACCTTTATCTTTATCGCTTAAACTTAACTTTTTACACAACTTTTATTGTAAATATGGTAAATATATTAGTTTATATGATCTGTGAAATTACAGAGTGGAAAACAATCCACATTTTGGTAGAAATCGATGCGCAACTTGAAACCCCCGTTCAACCTCAAGAAAATCCTAACCTTAAAAACGAAGCGAAAACACCTTCTTACAGCGACCGTCTTTTTCCTGTTCCGTTACAAGAATGGTTTGATGTTCTATTTGGATTGATGGGCACGATTTCTCTTCGTTAGCAGTTTTTACCCACGCAAACAGGCGACAAATCATACGCCGAAAAACAGGCAATAGCGCAGAATAAACCGGAGACCTCCGTACAAATCCAAATCCCTAACGCCGCTAACCACCTTCAACGCGGTACGCGCGCAGAGCCAAATTCGTTTCCGGTACATATACCAAAACCTTTTTCCACCCGGCAAATCCTGCACGTTCGCGAATAGAATAGCAGACAAGAAAACAAAAAACACAAGACGATAAAATTGCACGAGGAGTGGCAGTGTTCTGTATTCGAAGGAGAGTAGCATCGGATGTTCACTAACCGTTATGGTTATGGAAGCTCGTGCAGTAGAGCTCGGAAATGAAGATATGTTTTAGCTTTTACTGTGCCACGGTTGTAGTAGCGTTTCATAACCTTTTTTTTTATCTTCAGATCCATTTACACTTCAGAGCGATGCTTGCAAGCGAAAGTTATAAATTAATGGCTGCTGGATTTTGGTACAGCATTCGGATCGTCCTACTTTCTCTACACTTTTTGTTCAGTGGAAGAGAAAAATAAAACGTTCTCCAGCAAGCGACAAATTTTATGTTGCGGGAGTGCGATTTTACGATGATGGGTAACATAAAAAACTAAACCGAATGTACTTGAGAAATGTTTGAGAAACAGTATTAGTGTACACCGCTGTACGTACACGAGACATTATTAATTTATATTATTAAATTAATTATTATTAATCTAGTTCAGCATGACACCAGAATGATTGAACTTAAAGATAATAAAAACATCCACTACATAATTAGACTCAAAAAATCAATACTATTAAAGTCGTGTGTGGGCGAATGAATCCATTTATCAAGCACGGAAGCGCGGTGGAGTAATAGGATGGCAAAAAATACGATGAGCCGCCAGCATGAAAGCCTCGCGTCAGTCGACGATCGCCTCGTGCCGATTCAACCTTGCCAAGTACGGCATAGTGAAGTGAAGTGGATTAGTTAGCTAAACGTCAACATTATCATTCCATGACGAATGTTGATAGTGGCCTATTATCACCTCCCGTGGGGGGATTGTGGCGGGTTGCAAGAAACAAATCAACAAAGAGCGCAACAACAAAACAACAACAGACAGCAACGCGGCACAAACCAACAGCCCACTGGTGGGCCGGATTCATTTCTCAGCATGCTGCCAGCTGACCCAGGGTTTTCATCTGGTGCCAATGATAATCCGCCTGCAAATCGTTGAGGAGCAAGAGGATTATCATCGATTAGCAAGTTTCTATTGCGTTCTCTTGAGAAAAAAAAGATGCTCCATTAATTGATTAGTGGTCACAGTTTATGAGACAGCAATATTTTATTAACGTTCTAAAGCAACGCCAAAACTATTTTCTTCTGAGAAATAGTATTGATAAAAAAAAGTCAAACAAATATAAGAAAATGGAATTTAAATCTTATACGAGTTACGAAAAAAATAATCTCAACCCATGAATACTTACAATACGGTCGTTTGAATTGAAATGAACACATCCTCATGGATGTGAGTAGTTTTACAGAAAACCGTTAGAAGTAATGAAACAGCAAAAACTTTAGGCATTTGTTTACGAAATCTCTGATTAGAACAACAAATAAACATTTCAACGCTTAAACAAAACTAATCTCTACAGGTCATGACATGATAGCAGTGCAAATACGTCAGAGAGACGCCTATGGTTCGTAGTTTGCTATTCGTATGAGATGGCTAGTAAACTGTTATTTTAAACAAACAAAGGTTATGCATCATAGATTATGCTAAAACAAGGCATTCTTTCTCTATAAAAACGATAATTTCAAATGTGTTTGTTTCATCGCGCAGTTGTCTAATGAAGTGTTTTCAATGCTTTAAACAGAGTTCTCTAATTTAATCGTTCTTCAAGCATCATGCAATCACACAGTTTAAACAACGTTCCAGAAGCTCAGAAACATTATTCAAAATGGAACGACAATCTTAAACTACCGAACCATATCTGCTAATCGTGAGTATGGGCCGTTTCGTGTGCTCCCTAGCACACGTGTGTTACGATAGATTTATGAAACATCCTTCTGGAAAATTACATTCATGGTTTTTTGATAAAGATCGTTTGCTACCTGCCGGCGCCTTCAAACGTCACGTGCGATTGCACGGCTAGCAGTGGAGCACAGGGGCTCGATAGCAAGGTTTGTTCCTTTTCTCGAGCAAAACATGCGTAAATACACACAGAAGTAACCCAATGCTCACGACCTATACAACGCACACCCGGGCGCCATCTGTCGTTAGTCATGCGCAACGGCATCTAACCGCCATAGATCTTCGTCCTTTCGAACGCACATGCACGCTCGCACAGCCAGAACAGAGACTGAAAAGATATCGTTTATCGTTATTTTCTTTGCCAGTTTTATAGCCACACTGTCGTCTCGGCCTAGATGGTGTGTAGGTTCAGTATTCATAATATGCCCGAAACGTTTTCATACATCTTTATAGTGCCGCTGGCGTACGCGGAGTTCGTCTGTCGTGCGAACAACATAAGAAGACCGACACTGTCGATGACTTACAAGACGAATGCGTGGCACGACCATTTGCTCCGGAACCACTCCCGGAAGCAAAACGTTCGTTATGGACGAACCGAGCATTATGATCGAAATCGGATTATTTATTGCTGTCGAAATTCTCCAATCTATAGTGGCATAATCAGATGGATATGGTGGTAAAATGGGCGGGGGTGTTTTGGAAATCTCGGCCAAAAACAATTAAACTGATGTCTCTTCTTTTATTGACATTTTCACGAGCGTGAATAAAACCCTAATGGAATGAAATAGAACCCGATCACTGATAGCGGTCGGCAAACATAAATTTCAGCACAATTCGTATGCTTTCATTGAGTTGAACAATGGCAATCCGGAGTTGCAATGACTTACGTGTGTGTAGTTTTCAATCAGCTTCCTACATGATTTATATATTTCTTTTGAGGTTGAAAGAGGAATAGGAAGCACTTACATCGTCATTGACATCAATTATCTGATGACAATTAAGCTGAGTGTGGAAGAAAACAACACAAATAGCAAACTAACACAGTATTAGTAAAGGTGTTAAAGTTAGCAGCAGTTTAGCAAAAATCTGTAAGCTGTCAAGGTATCACCGAAAAAAATAAATAAAAGTCTAAATCAAGCCACGCCACGATAAACAACTCGACGTTTCTTGTCTTCCCCATCTTTTTCTGTAATCTTCTCTCCGTACGGGGATTCAAGCATGGGAATTGAATTGTATCCAATTGAAATGGATATCTGATTGAGGCAGATAGAAATGGAAAAACTGACAAACGCATACATCGTCCGCGTATGGTCCCATATCATACACGCAGCAGCACTGGGTAAACATAACAATATACCCAAGGGTCTCACCACCCTTGCAAAAAGTAACATAAACCAACGAAAAAAGAAACTTGAATGGATTGCGAACAATTGCGTCAAACGAAAGGCTCTGTGTGTGGTATATAAGGGAAGGCTTGGTTCGTTGATCATAATAAGAGGTGGAGTTGTTCGCGTCAGAAGAGCAAAATGTTTCAATTTTTCTAGAATTTTTCGACAAATAGAGCTCGACAACTAACATGACCTGACCGTATGATTAATGTGCTTGTTTAATCGGTCTCGTAATTCGATCGATGCATGTTATGGATACTCTACTCAGTGCCATTTTTATGGAATGTATCACAAAAAAACATGTTGTAACAGTGTTGTTAAAAATTTGTTACATATCCTTATGAACATATGTAATATCAGCTCACTGTAACTCACTGTTTATTAAAAAAAAAACATCCTTTTAATATCTGGATAACAAAAGCACAAAAACTGAGATGGAATCGCTGGTAATTGACAGCTGTCGGAGGGGAAGTTTTTCTGATACGTGAAATGTCCCAAGAAAAGTAAGAGAAAACAATCACGCAAAGAACCAAGTGTGACATTTGATACGACGGATTGATTTGCCAGATAGGGTATTGAATAGAGAGACAAGATACACGAATCTTTTCTCTTTCAAACAAAGATATTTTATTAAAAATTATCTTCTTTTCAACTTTCGTTTCAGCTCTATTACGTTTCATAGCGGGTTAATGGTACTACAAAACTTCGACCAACTAAAGCAAACAATTCTAAAAGAACAGTCCAAGGTCCCACATTCCACAGGATTAGCGCTGAAGTGGAACATTTCCTGCATAACTTATCATGGCAAGCTTGGTTTGCTTGGTCTGCATCCCAGATCGCAAATCAGCTGCTCCAATTTCTGCAGGATTCTGGATCCGTTTTTCAGGTTCTGTTAAACCGATTGATAACGGATAAAGTTTACCAGCAAAGAAAAAAAAAATCATTCAAGCAAAACCACCAACCCCCCTGGGATGGGAAACCGGTAGAATGAACGATAAATTGTAATTCAGGAATTTCAAGTATTTCTTCTTGTGTTCACAATCTACCTGCTGCCGGGAATGGAATGGTGTTTGGCAAGATGTCCACAAGCTGTACGTCTTACTTTTTATTTATCGATTGCATTTTCCTTCGTTTACGGAAAACTTAAACCACAGTGCGATGGTATGGTTCCGTTGCTTCAACCTCGCTTTACATTTGCACGTGAGAAGAGCTCGATCGAAGTGTGAGTGTGTGCCGGTGTGGCGTGTGCTTTGTCACAAGAGTCCAATTTAGTTTGGAGACACTTTAAGAAGTCGTAAAGAAATGAACAATAAAGAAAATGCATACAGAGGGGCCGATATTCTTCCCTTCGCTGGGTTTAACCAAGGTTTCCGTCCATTTATGGATCCATATCCCGTGGCTCGGTCGCTATTATTGTGGTATGATAATAGAAGAGGAAGAAGCAAGAAAAAAAAACGATCGAACAAATTGGCAACCAGTACGGAAGGAAAATAAATTCCCTTCGTTTACTTTCACTTTCTTCCTTCGTTTATTTGACAGAGTTGCAAAGGATGGTCTCGTATGAAAAGTCGTTATTTCGCCTTTTCTGTGCACATCGACCAGCAGGATGCTGGGATGCTAGGATCCGGGCAGAGGAAGATTGCTTTTATTGTATTTGTTAGCTTTCACTTTTTGCTTGCGGATCGCATCGAAACGGAAGCCCAACGCAGGTAGATGCGTGTGCCCTATCATGCGCAAGTCATCAAATGTCGTTCCAATTTCTGGAGCGCATATCTCTTCTACATTTTTTCTTGTTGGTTGTTGATCACAAACACCATATGAACGTAGGAAAATTGTTATAACTTTAATTTCCTTACGCGCGGCAACTCGAACACGGGAGAAATAACATTTCTATGCTAAAGTCTAATCAAACGATCCAAAAACTAAGATAAATTACATTCCTACGGCGGTGCTGAGAATTGGACACGCAATTTTGACTTTCCTATTCACAACGGAACGTGATGTGAGTTCTAGAAGAGCTCAGGCTTCTTGTGTACAGCTATTTTGGATGATATTCAAAATCACACATCACCCAAAGCGTAGAAATCTTTTCCATTAGGAATAAAAGCGGCGAAGAAAGAATGCGAGTTTATTTTACACCTCACTACACTTATCAATCTGACAGGTGACAGCTTCGGGGAAATGACAGATAAACAACAAACAAATAAGCATACGGCAATGGCAGCGGGAACGTATTCGAAAAAGGATACCAATTCGGATTGGAATCGATCAAAGTGTTTTTCAAACAAAAAAA
>KI422805.1:0-44986 GCA_000473375.1 Anopheles culicifacies
TACCTCAAATCACAAAGGAATCCATTCTAATTTTCAGTTTGGTGTCCCACCTTCACTGCATAAAATAAAATTGATTCTAACAACCTCGATTTAATTTACAAGACTGGTTGTATTTATTTTATCAAACCACATTTATCACTCTGCATAAAACAAATTATTTCCTACATTTTCTCGGCATCACAACTCACAACGTTTTACACTGAATTGCTGACATGTAAGCAACCCTTAGCTCTCAGCACATCTATTCACCTATAGAGCGCCATCTTTCGGCAAAATTTTTATTTGATACTGCTCTAAGTTTTATGGCTTCTCACTCTTACAAATGCATAAATAGATGCTAGAACTGATTCGCACTTTTCTTTCACTTATCTCATTTTGCAATTCTTTCTCAACATACTTTTTTGAGCAACATGATTTCAATTTTATTAGGACGTGTACATAAGCCTAACGGTTAAATCGAACTGATCGATGTACTGTTTTCCTTATGCTTTTCTCACGTACACTGTTGATTTCAGAATCTTTTCGACATCACATAGTGAAAGTAGTACAATGATAACAAGGTTGAAACGAAACTACGATATCGTGCCCCAGTTTTATTATCGCTAAGGAAGCGCCAGCAATATATTTAAGGCCTCTCAAATTAAAAAATATGTTAGTTTCTTCTAGCACCACAAACCGGAACAACATGGAATATAAGTTATTTTGCCTTTTCGCTACGTTTACGCTTCATACTGTGTTAGTTTATTCACAACCACTCGAACCAAATGGGCTTTGTGATGATATCAAAAGTAATTCCTTTGTGGCTGATCCAGAAGATTGCACTAAATTTTATCAGTGCAATGTCGATAACATCATTCACGGTACTTGTCCTCCTGGAATGTATTATCATTCCAAAGATGTGTGCAGTATGGATTCGTCGGACTGTGACAGATTCACACCATCTGCTCCAACAACAACGTCTACGGAAACTCCGTTAACAACACATGTTGCATCTTCTACTGCAACTTCGACAACGGATGACACAACTGACCCTGAAACATTTTGTCTAACTACGGATCCCACATCACCAAGCTTTGTCAAAAGTCTCACTGAATGTTCCGAATACTACATCTGTGTTGATCGTAAGCCAATCCTACAAAAGTGTGCTGCTGATAGATACTGGAACCCTACACTACTTTATTGTGATGATCCGAAGAATGTTCCCTGTGATAATGATCGTATAGGTGATCCGGAGGAAGTTTGTCAGCATAGCCAAGCTAGTGATATTTCTTTCACTGCCAGTCCCACTAACTGTGGAGAGTACTACATATGCTTCAAACAGAAACCTTTCCTTATGCACTGTGCGCCTGGCAGTTATTGGAACAGTGAAGCAAATCGATGCGATATAGCAGACATTGTTAAGTGCAAGGTAAATTTGTTTATTGCATTTTCCACATGATGATTTTTGAACATTTTTTTTTTCTTCTTACAGGTAAACAATCCTACATCAATCGACCTAGATTCCCTTTGCGTGGAGAGCAATGACACATTTTTGGCTCATCCTGCTTACTGTGATTTGTATCTGTTTTGTCGGAATGGAAAGGCATCTACTCAACGGTGTCCATTCCTCACTGACTGGGATGCGGTCAGAACACGTTGTGTTCCACGGAACCTGGTCAAATGTACCAAACAACGCCTACATTCGTTTTAGCATCGCTTAATCAAAATACATACCGCCGTTGGCAAATACGTTTCCTAATCATAAATATATTATTCATTACGTTTGATACCTTGTGCAATATGATTAATCATCACATTCCTGCGTTGAACGTTGCTCTTACGTGCTATAAAGTATTGCTGTTTATTTTGGTGTTTGATGATTATTGTTAATTATTCTTAATTTCTTAATTTGAAAATGACATTTAACCTAGTTACATTACATTGTTTTACGGTTAAACTATTAACAAAGTTTTCAGACAAATATCTTCAATTTAACAAAATAAATATTTTTAAAAGTTTGTTTTTTACAGACATGTACTAAGATATACGGCCTGGCCGTAAATTACGAAATAAAAAAAAAAAAAACAAACATGTACTGGAGTACTAGCTAATAAAACCTTAGAAAAATGAAAAATTAATTTGTGTTAAATAAATGTATATTCATCAACGATTTTTTGTCAATGCTTCTAATAAAATCTCGTGAATACTTTCTTGCGTCAATCCTTCTTTCTTATAAAAGTCACAAAATCAGCTTTTTTGAACATCTTATTGTATTTTAATGCTTTAGTGCATAAGACGTCATTTTGATAATGTTTGAACCAGTTATTAATTTTAAAGCATTGATCAGTTAAAATAGCAACTACAACGCCCAAATAAACATTTCGTTGAACATACCTAATGTTGAACTGCGTTAATGGTCTCAGTCAATCGAATTGTATAAACCTTCAGGAAGTTAGATTGGGGGAAAGCTTTCTCGAGTTTTACTGCGCTAGAAAAAAGAAAGTGTTTCTATGAACCATTCAATTTTAACATAAGTGTCAAAGCTCCAAATAGGGTACCGTTAGCAAACCAAAATAAATTCCTTATCATCATGCTGCGAGCACTTGGATTATCTAATTTTAAACACCAGTTGTTAAACATTCTCTGCCTTTGTAAAGTCGTCATACATCAAGTTCGAAACGGAAGTGTGATTCCCGTTTATCGATAACATATCACCATCGGCACGATTCTCAAATTTCTGTCAGATAAACGAAGCACTACCCAAAGCTCCCACAGACGGTCTCTAAAAAGGAGCAAAATAATAGAACGCTTACTGGTTTGTGCAAGTCTTGTTTTCATTTATCGATTCCTACTCGGTCAGTGATCTCACTCATTGAAACCGCGGTACTATGGTTAACAGTCAATAGTTTTTTTTTTTGCATTCACTGTCATATTTCTCAATGGTGTACCTAAGGTCCATCACCTTATCAACGACATTAAATGAACTTAAATAAATGCAGTGAAATCTACTGGCATATGCAACATTCAAGGGCAATATTGTATATTATATCGATTTCATCGAACATCTTCACTGATTGACAGTACGATCGTACCACGTAGATACACGACAGCTCAATGAAAACCTTCGTCGAACCTTCCCAAGTTAAATAATTGCAGCAGTTCGAACACTGGCGTAGTTCTAAGCTTGCTGTCGAAGCTAATACCGTTGTTATATCAGAAATGGAAATGAAATGGTTCATACATCTCAACTGTGTTAGTGTACTGCTGTTGTTTCTGTTGCTTAACGCTCAAGCACAAGAGTTCGACCCAATGGAAATTTGTCAGGGAAAACCAGATAATGCTACAGTTATGAATCCGTTGTCCTGTAATTTATTTTTATTGTGTCAAAATAACATGCCATCAGGTGCTGGCCAATGCCCGAGTGGCATGTTATATAACGCTCAAGAACAAATTTGTGATTTTGCCGAAAATGTGGACTGTGGATCAGTTCCCTTACCTCCAGATTTCGAACTACCTAGCACAGTGGTTCCAGAAACAACAACAACGATAAACGAAGAAACTACTACTTCAACGCCTGCGATAGTTTCCTGTCCAGCAATCGACGATGTTTTACCTTTGTATCTACCTATAGCGGGGAACTGCTCTTCTTATATTTTGTGCTATCACAGTAATCCTTTGATCATGCATTGTCCCAGCGGAATGGAATGGAATAAAAATCGTTTCATGTGTGATGTACCAGAGAATGCGAAATGTCAGGTAAGTCTTACATGTTTTCATAACGCGAAGGCGCTTGATTGTAATCTATCATTCTTTTTTTTTAACTCCAGGCTATATTCCAAGATCCATACGGTTGTCCTGAAACGGGAACTGCATTTTTAGCTCATCCCACCAATTGTGAAAAATTTATCTTCTGCCTTAATGGCATTTCAAGAGTGCAAGTTTGTCAAATGTTCAAACATTTCGATGCTGCAAGTGAAGAATGTATTCCTGGTAAATGCTGATTAAAATAAAATTGTTTATATGCTCGTGCACTTGTTTGCGTTACTTTCAATATTACTTGACATTATTTGAATATAGTTCTTCAAACTTCTGAATTCAACGTCCAGGATAGACAACACTGCGTACGGTGGTAGCATTGCTTTCGTTAGGAAGCCGGAGTCGATACGACTTGAACATCGTGCGTCACAATCTTCAATACTATAAATAGCAATTTACTATTCTAATGTTTCTTTATTTAATTTCTGTAAAATAACCAAAGCATATTCAATTATTCTTCTCACGTATCAAAACACGCAAACCTTGCCACTGGATAACAGTTCGGGCAACAGCGGTTCTGTCGTGAGAAATACCAGCTCCATTAACACCGCCAAACCGGAACACTCCGTAATAAAGGTTTTTTTAAATACTATCATCTTTGTAGCTAGCTTTTTAGCTACTACCAGGAAAGCAGAACGATTGTTCCTGAGGTACGCAATGGCCAACGACAAAGTTGAACGTCTCCAAAAACGGACATGTTTGTGGATATTGAATCCCGTACAAACAGTAGAAAAATCGCCTACAATCCGTTCCATGTAACAGAAAAGCGCGTATATCTGGTGGACATTCTGATCCGGGAAAAAGTATTGGCAGAGCGCCTTCCACTTCAGGCATGAACGTGTTGGATGGAGTTGACGTTGTTGGCGGTGATGTTGGAGCTTCTGTAGTCGGTGCTTCTGTTGCAACTGTGGTTTCTTCATCCTGTAAATGGACATTACATTACCGTCACAAAATTATCAACTAAAACATCTACCGAATGGATATTTACCTCACATTGAACATTCTCTGCCGCATCGCACCGTGATATGACATCATTCCAAAGCAATCCAGCTGGACACTCGATGATGTCTAGCACGCCATTGCGACAGGAATAAAAGCTATAGCACTCTGGACCAGCAGCGAAGAATTCGTCTCCTGCATTGCAAATTGGTTCATTTCTTTGCAAAATTGCAGCGGACGATACAACGATGACCACAGCGCCAATAATTAGTAAGAGCAAATGTTCTGCAAACCACGTAAAAGCTTTAGAATATTCATCTATTGTTTGTGTAATCCATGTAATTAAACCTACCCTTCATTGCACTACTCTTTATTATTTTCTTGACGGTACGATACAACGTTCTCCAGAGCGTTCCGATGTACAAGAATGATGTATTTGCAATTTCTTGCACACTTTATATGAAATCGATCTTGTCTGTTTTGCAGACATCATGATAAATTGATGCGAACATTACGTGCGGTATTTTTTACAACTGCTAACTGTTCCTGCCAATGACTCGCAGTTGTAGATAACTTTTAAAGTAATACATTTGTATTGTCTTTCCGCGTAGGGACTTTCCAGTTATCGGTATCACAAAGTGTCAAAGCATCCTCATCCATTTTGCGAATATTATTTCCTGTCGATATTAGTGCTGACTCTTCATTTTTCTTGTGTTTTTTCCCTTTTCTTGTTTTACTTTAGTAAAAGTGATAATACTTTGAATATCAATCGGTATAAATGATAATTCGAATTATAAGTCCAGTTCAAAGTAATAAAAGTTAACGCCACGGAGAAGGCCACTTTTTTTACGACGAATTAAAAATCATAATCGAACAAGGTATGATAGCAATTCCATTCAATGTCGTATCATCTGAGGAAGTGCAACATGGGTTCTCATCAATCTATGTAATCGAAAATATACACAGACCTTGTACATATATGTTCTTATCAAATAACACTATCAAAGACAAGGCTGAGTATGTTACTGAATCATACCGAATTCTTTCAGCATGAAATGCACTGTCTGTCTGTTTATGTATGAAAATAAGTATCCTATTTTATCTACAAGGTACATATCAAAGGCGATTGTATCGAGTTAAACCGATACAAAAATCTAGCTCAGACTTTATTTGCGTTTGCCGTGTTGCGTCCACTGCCATAATTGATTAATGACTAATGATAACAATTTTACAAACAGTTAAACACGCGATATCACTTTATACAGCAGCGCACCGTGAACCTGAAATCTGGTGCCAGAGATAAGGGACATATTTTCTGCTCACTGTTTTATCTAATGTGAACCTTTTTTATCCTTCTGCGTTGGTATCTTTTGCGTTGAATTTGACCACCATCGTGGTCGCCAACGTACACCTTCTATAAAAGAGATGGTCATGCTTGAACGGGCAGCTATTTTCTAGAAACAGTGGCAGTGTGGTGATAACATACTTGAAGCAGTCGACCTGTTCATTAATTTAAGGAGACAGTCATCAGACACAAAAAAGTGCTGTTCAATATGATAAGTGAGTGTTTCGTGAAAAGTCTCCATGCTTCTCTGTCCATACTGTTGGAGTGATCAGTTCAATGTATGCAGTAAAATTCGTTGCTAATGTTTGGTTTCACTTTTGTTTTGTCTCGTATCTGCAGGATTAGCACTGGCGCTATTCCTTGTGGGATGCGCAAAGGCTCAAACGGAGTCCACCGTCTGCCAAGGACTGCCAAATTATCAATTTGTTGCTCATGAAACTGACTGTTGGCGTTATTATACCTGCGTTAATAATGTAGCATTCCCACAGGAATGTCCCGAGCCATTTATCTTCGTCCAAGCCAGTCAAATGTGCGATTACGGTGATCGAAACGCATGTGTCAATTGTCCTCCGACTGGTATTGCCAATTTTCCAGTTAGCAATTCCTGTACTAAATTCATTCAATGTATAGAGGGAGTTCAGTTTGAGCGTGAATGTCCTGCGGGTACGATGTTTGATAAAGCTGCTGGACAATGCAATGTACAATCGGCAGTCGAATGTGTTGAATTGAACTGTCCTGCAGTGGATGACCCACAAAGTCCAACGTTCGTAGCTGATCCGAATGATTGCCAGAGATACTTCATATGTGTCGGTGGAGAAGGAGTAGAGCAAACATGCCCTCCACAAACCGCATTCAACCCAGCGTTAAACGTTTGTGATCTCGAGGGGAATGTTTCATGCCCAGGCGCTGTAAGTCCATAATGTACAATTACAGCCCTAATGGTCTTTATAATCGAATAAAATTCACTGTAAATAAATACCTGAATGCTCTGTAAATATGCGCTCTTCTATGTTGTATATTAAAACCATCTCAGCTTCTCGTAAGTGTCGTATCTCCATTATCAATGTCAAGCTCCTTACCTAACCCTTACCCATCCCTATCATTTCCAGCCTGCCCTGCTTGACACAACGCAAGCGTCCAGTGGCGCATTATGCCAAAACAACAGTGGAATGAGCTTTGAGCCCCTTCTAAACGACTGCAATTCCTATATTATGTGTCTTAATTCCTTGGCGTACGAAATGTCCTGTCCCCCCGGCAAATCTTTTGACCACAAAGCAAAACTGTGCATGGACACAGGCGATGCTGAGTGTCTAATCGATTTCAAATCGCTGTGTGATGGCACAGGATATGGTATAAACACCGTCGCCTATCCCAATGACTGCTCGAAATATCTTTTGTGTATCTTCGACGAAGCCTACGAAATTCAGTGCTCTCCTCACGAAAGATATGATATTCGAACAAGCCGTTGTGTGGACGCAAGCTTAGCGCTCTGTGTTTACGACACTCCTTCAATTTCTGATCCGAAACCGTTCATTAATCCATGTGCAGATAACGTAGGTGTCAACTTGGTTCCGGATCCTACAAATTGTCAACGGTATTTTACCTGCGTTCAAACGCAAAGCTTCGCAAGCACTTGCCCCGGCAATCAAATATTCGATATTATTTCAAAGAACTGCGGGCCAGTGAAGCAATCGACCTGTATTCTTGATGTCGCTCCGGCACCACAACCACCACCGCCACCGTCGCCGACCCCAAGTCCTAGACCGCCTCCACCAGCACCAGCACCTTCCAACCCAAACAATCCCTGCCGAAACAATAATGGTGTTACCTACAAGCCGCACGCCATCGATTGCACGCGCTACTACATGTGCATGGACACGCAGTCCATTGAACGAACGTGCTCATCTGGTCAGGTATTTGATGTCTACCTAACATCGTGCGGCCCAAAACAGTCATCTACATGTATACTGGACATTAATCCCTGTGATAATAACAAAGGTATTGCTTATAAGCCACATCCTAGTGATTGTACATTGTATTACATGTGCATGGATACCCAATCCATCGATCGGTCATGCACAGATGGCCAAATTTTTGATATCTACCTATCTGCCTGTGGACCAGAGGTGTCTTCCACGTGCATATTGGATGAAAAACCAGTGGAACCTGTGCCTCCAAGTACCACACCATCGCCACCTGCCGATAACCCTTGCAAAGACAATATTGGAATATCTTATTTGCCCCATCCTCAAGACTGCAACCGATATTTCATGTGCATGGACAACCAAGCTCTGGAACGGACATGCTCATTTGGCGAGACGTTTGATATTTACACAACCAAATGCGGCCCAAGCGCGACGTCTACTTGCATTTTGGATCCGAAACCTACGGTAAACCCCGGTGATATCCCAACGCCTCCAACTCCACCACCAAACTTAACTCCCTTATTCGGATGTCCTGCAACTGGCACTGTGAATGTACCTCATCCCTTCGATTGCAACCGGTACTTCCTTTGCGTCGAAGGTCAGCCATTTGAACTAAGCTGCGGACCTAACCTTGTGTTCGATATAATGACTAGCCAGTGCAATAGACCTGAAGTTTCAATCTGCGCTGCAGACCTTGTCACTCCTCCAACTGCTGGACCGGGAGATGCTACACCGGCCCCGACAGGTCCAACGTTACCAACTCCCCCAACAGTAGGACCTCCAACAGAATCAACACCGCCAATACCCACAGCTCCTACTCCACCCGGTACGGAAGCGGAAGATCCAACTGTTCCAACGGCTACACCTTCCGTTCCTACCGCTCCTACGGTGACAGCAACTCCAACTCCTGTTCCTACTGCGCCAACGCCAACATCGGTAGTGCCAACAGCCCCAACGCCAGGTCCAACGGTTTCAACTGTCGGTCCAACGCCAGCTCCATCTCCCGTGCCAACTGCTCCTTCCCCAGCTCCTACTCCAGCTCCTACTCCAGCACCTACTCCAGCACCTACTCCAGCACCTACTCCAGCACCTACTCCAGCACCTACTCCAGCACCTACTCCAGTCCCAACTCCAGCACCTACTCCAGCACCAACTCCAGCTCCAACACCCGGTGTACCAGGTATCCCACCCCATTGTCCAGTTGATCAAACGTTTTACCATCCTCACCCCGACTGTACGAGGTTTTACCGCTGCGTGTGGGGCATATTACACGTTTTGCAATGTCCACCTAATCAGTATTGGAACCAAGAAAGAGAGTTCTGCGATCATCCATTCAACGTAAACTGTCCCTCAACAGGCAAATAGTAACCCTTTTCATTTAGCTACTAGTAACAGCAGGAATGTCACATTAAATGCCACTGATTCTTAAAACCGACGGAAATTAGAACTTGTTTTAGGTTGACTCATATTAAAAATCATCCGAAATGCATAACTTTGTCAAAAAAAAAAACAAAACAAAACAATTCAAATAGCACAAGCCAACAACCACGATCAAATAACATCTAGAATAACAACTTGTAGTAAATGATTATGATCACCTTATAATCAACAGCAAGATTACTTATATTTTATTTTCGAGCACTTTATAATTTATCCGTTTTTAATTAGATCTATTTGTCTGGACAGGGTCTGTCATAAAAGCCATAAACTATAATGTTTCATGTTATAGCCTGAAAAGTATCGCCAGAATAAATAGAATAAATAAAACAAGCAAACAATTTAAGCAGTGTGCATCTTAAGGAAATACTTACGGGCACTGAGCTAACTCGGGAAAATCACACCGCTCAACTTCTCGATTCCAATGTAAACCGGGAGCGCAGAATCGTTGAATTGGTGTCCCAGCTTGGCACAAGAAGTATTCATCACAAGACTGAAACCCCGGAATGAATACGACCACATTCGGATTGTCAACCTCTGGACAGCGCAAGCGCTCACAATCAACGCGCATTTCACTTTTACATGCTTGCAACGCTACATCGTAAGTTTCACCGGGCTTGCAATTTCCCACGAAGGAAATTCCGTTCGAGCATGTGATAAACTGATCACAATTTGTCGGATGCGGGAACAGCTGTACACCGGTCTGTTGATTACACACGTGACAGAATACATTCTGCGGAAAATCGCACAGCTGCTGTGCCTCGTTGAAGTAAAACCCAGGTGGACATTGGGCTTGCGTTGAGACTCCACCGAGACACAAGAAATAGCTTTCGCAGCTCGTGAAATCATTGACGAACATTCCATCAGGAATACCCAAACATGGATTGCGCTGTGCATCAACCGTGCTTGCAAAAGTAAAGATAAGTGTACACACTAAGAACATATGGTAACACATATTTGACATTTTTAGTTAAACAATATTTGCAGAACGATATGAGTGTAAACAAGGCACCAATGCTACTAATGATTTCCACCCTGGTGGTGTCAACTTTTATACTAATATGGAATCTTGATCAAGTGCGTTTTGCAAATTAATTCCAACGCCGTCACACAGTATTTCCCGAGATATCATCCAGTATGACATGAGCGATGTTAACCCGGACCGATTTGGTGGTATTTCCTGTATTCATTGTTGATCCGCTATCTTATCAACAGTTAATCATGCACACGAGCATTTATCCAATAAAAATGTGCTATAATCCTTACGCTGCCCTTTAAAACCAACTCTGTCATGAATATCTGGCGTGTAAGTAGGGCGGTGATTGTGCAAAATTTCACCCTGTGTTCATATTACTTAATATGATGAGCTACATATTCGATTGTTTCGATTCCAGAATGTCATCTGATTTCAATTATTCGACACAGTCATTTTAATGCATCATACGATTCATTGATTTGTGGGGTCAAATTCTACTCTATAAATGAAAGACGAAGAGGTGTGTTGAATCATCATCAAAATATCCTACACTAACAAATTGTACCAAACCATGATTACAATTGGTCTATGCTGTTTGTTATGTTATTCACATATGCCTAAATAATTACTTATAAAAACCATGATATAATATTTCTGGAAATAAAAACCAATCATACCTTAAATGATTGATTAATCTAGTTTCTGATTAAACTTTATTATAGATATGTATTGATCATAACAGATAACGGCATAAATTAAACACTACTTATTATTAATATGGGGCATTAGCGTACTGTGTCTATAGAATTCAAAATGTTGCTCAAAATCTGAACAACTGAACTGGGAAATAACTGAAATGATCCAAGCTTGGGTGCGAATTCAGCCAAAAAAATATAAAACGCATAACTATCATGAGACATGAACTAATGTCTGATCAAATATATTAAACTAGATAGGCACATAACTCCAAATCGAGCTCCTTACCATTTCTTTATTTTATTTGTTTTTAACGTAATTTTAATTTATCTTTTGTAGAACGGTGGATTAGACTTATTTTTACGACGTAATCGGTTAAATAACCCATGTTACGGTTGGATATAGAGAATTAAATTTGGGATGACAATCAGTGGCGGATCAAGCTGTTTGGGGGCCCTTGGCTGCGAGGTAGCTGGGGGCCCTAGGCTGCGAAACAGTTGGGACCCCTGCAACTACTATCGACGGCTCGGCAGGGGGTGGGGGGTGCACACGACGCATGGATTGTATGTTAGACAAAGGGGCCCCACATAGACATTAAACATACCCGTGAGTGGGGTGAGGGGGGGGGGGGTTAGCTGGGATCATTGGTCGTCTCGGGGCCCCTCTGAACGGCGGGGCCCTAGGCGGCCGCCTAGTCCGCCCACCGCTTGATCCGCCACTGATGACAATGAGATCGACTACCGGACTACCCCTTATTAATTATTTTTAAAATTATACAAAACAAACCATTTTCAAAATATTTGTTTGAGCACTGGTAAGTCAACATTAAGACACAACAACCGGCTCGTAGCATGGCACGTAGTTTTTACAATCAAATTGACATTTTAATAAACCATTCAATTTTTTGTAAAGAGCTTTTATTATTTTAGTATATTTTAAAGCATTTACCTGCTGCTAGAGGTTAAAGTAATGATTTTTATTTATTTTATTTATTTTACACCAAATAAGAGGCACGCCAAAAGGCTTAGCCAATGCGCGGCTTAAAAATAACTATCTAAAACTTACAAACTAACAAAGAAAAGAAAAAGAAATATAATTAATAGACTAAAAACTACTTATAAAGGCCCTAAAAAAAAAAAAAAAAGTGATAAAAACAAAAACCCTAAAGCCGAGTACAAAGACTTGAAGGAGACATAGGACATTACAAAGATACATTTGGAGGGACTGAAGCCAATCGGGAACGGAAAGAGGCTAGGGATGATTTCCGCTTTGGTTTAAAATTGGTTTGAAACATCCATGTAGAAATACATGAAATACCTACGTGCGTTATTAAAATTAGATGATGAATCATGGACCTTAACTAGTTTTCTTCAGGCTAAACGATTGTCATCCCGAGATCCGAAAAATGTAAATGCTTGGAAAACATTAGCAAATACAGTGGAGCGCCAATTATCCGGGCATGTCGGGAATTGGTAGTTGCCGGATAGTGCAATAACACGGATAAAAGGTTCCCATATTTAGGTTGACTGATATGCATTTATATCATATATTTCAATGTTTTTGGACTGTTTTCACAATAATTCTCCTCAGATTGAACAACAGCTAATTCAACACACAACTTAATAAAATATTATAACAAGACAGAATTAAAGTTATACTCACAATCTTTTCCTAAGTCTGGACCAATTGTATGGACGTTTTTGTTGCTTATCCATAATTACTTTAATGTTCTTACTGCTTTTAAAGCGATTAATGAGGATAGAGCAACTGTTGTTTTTATACTTAACAAATCAAATTCGTATTCACAGTTGCTACGTAACTGTTCATCAGTAAGTACGAACGAGTATAAGATCACCGCATTGAATACAAACATGGGCGAAACGATATGAAGATATCATTTCTGGTTAGGACGAATAAGGGGCAGCCGGATAAAAGCTACCCGGATAATCGGCGCTCCACTGTACTCACATATTTATCATACTATCGTACTATATATCCTAACAAATACTAACATATTTATCTCGAGTCGAATTGATACGTCGAACTGTCATCCGCATTGTTAAATAATTATACAACACTACTGTGAACTAAGATAAACGTTTAGTTTTTTTTCTACTTTTAAACAAAAATATTTATGTATATCTGTGCATTCATACTGTTAGTAACATTCATACAAAAATATAAAATCCTACTTTATTAACAGCTTTTACAATACGTTTTTTGGCACAATTTTATCGTTAGTTGAGGAATATACTTGGAAGTGCCGGTGGCATAGGATCCTCTCCATTAGCACAGCGTGACTCTGCATTAGGGGGACGGCATACCGAGTCCGTTATGTCGAAGATTAAATCTGGAGCACAATTCGTGGCCTCGTCACTCTTTTCTCCATTCAGACAAACGAAGAATGAAATGCAATCCGCTGGATTACCGATAAGATGAATTCCGGTCGGTGGACATGAAGAAGGCGAAGGCACTCCCTCTTGCTGTTATGTGTGAAAAATAAAAGTACACATTATTGAAAACAAATTACAAACTCTTTGGCACAATACAAACGATGCGTGAACTTCGAAAGTTGTTCAACATTAAACTTGCTTCAAATCTCAACTTACACATTCTACATTTTCTTCTAAGTCGCAAAATCTTGTCTCGGGATTAAATAGCAATGTTGGAGCACATTGCTGCTCGGTAGCCTCGTTGTTGAGACAAATGTAAAATTTTGAACAATCAGTAGGGTGCGGGACTGACGTTGGAATAGCTGGATTCACGTTAGTTGGACAAAGTCCTGTTTCACACTGAGCGTTTTCAGGTAGATCGCAAAATCCTTGTTCTGCATTAAATTCTAATCCTTTCGCACACTCACGAAGCGTACCAATTCCTTGAATACAAAGCGCGTAATACGTGCACTCGCCTTCGATAGGCACGAAGGTTGGTACAAGATCCTCAGTTTCAGGACAGATCAAACACTTGACCTGCCACGGATGATCGCACAATTGTTTTTCCTCGTTAAAATAAAATGGACTGACACACGTTCCAGGAAAGGCCTCGCCACGGAAACACGTAAAGAAGGCGTCACAAGCCGTAAAATCGTTTATAAATACGCCGTCTGGTACTCCCGCGCAACGATTATTTGACACTACTCCTCGTAACACCAATATGTTCACTAATACAGCGGTTAGCCACAATCGATTCATGTTATCAGATAGAAGTAAAAGTCACTTAGGGATAGACCAGTAAACTTTGGCAACGCTCGTATTTCGCTAGTCTTCCGTCGAAATTGTACACTGGAAATGATCTGTAATCGGTACGCTCAGGAGTATTTCAATAAACTGGCGTGCAACACATTAATCTCTACATCAATCGATCCGTCAAACGATAAAGTATTAATTGCGCTTTTGTTTTCATCTGTTTGCTATGTTGATTTAAGCCCTTTTTTTCATTCGTTTATCGTATTTTACAATAACGCGGCCATGAATATGGAGGAAGGAAATACCCTTACCATTTCACCATTACGCAGGTGCTGGTCGCACATGGATTTAGTGCCAGTGATTTTCGTTCCATGGCAATGAATTTCCTTAATCTGTGGATAAGATAAAGGTGTCGGTCAATGGAATGTTCGCATGTCGATTAACGCTTATCAGACCTGTAAATGAATTGCTTTCCTGTTTCTGATGTGCTCTGGGAGTGAGGAACTCCTGATTTAGTTGATGTTTAAGTAGCCAACGCACAACATGGTTTCTGGAAAATTCGGTGTGTTGCAAAGATTAGTGCTAATATTAATTGTTTTGGTCAAATTTATTCAAAGTTGTCCAGAATTAAGAGAATGCTTCCCAGACGTAACTGTAACCGTGCCCTGTCAAGGCACCGTCAGCCCAGAGTGGACCACGGAAGCAAGTGATACTGATTGCAGTATTTACCTTTCATGTTTTAACGGAATCGGTATACAAATGTGCTGCTCGATTGGAAAGTATTATAATCCTGACACGCAAGAATGTGATGATGAAATGAATGTGGATTGTCAAATCGATCCACCTCCTTGTCCGGATACAACAACGAACAATCCAGATGCAACAACAACAACGGTGAGCTCTTCAGAAACAACGACACAACTCCCTGGTACTGATACAACAGCTACAACCAGCGAAGCAGACACTACGACACAACTCCCTGGTACTGATACAACAGCTACAACCAGCGAAGCAGACACTACGACACTACTCCCTGGTACTGATACAACAGCTACAACCAGCGAAGCAGACACTACGACACTACTCCCTGGTACTGATACAACAGCTACAACCAGCGAAGCAGACACTACGACACTACTCCCTGGTACTGATACAACAGCTACAACCAGCGAAGCAGACACTACGACACTACTCCCTGGTACTGATACAACAGCTACAACCAGCGAAGCAGACACTACGACACTACTCCCTGGTACTGATACAACAGCTACAACCAGCGAAGCAGACACTACGACACTACTCCCTGGTACTGATACAACAGCTACAACCAGCGAAGCAGACACTACGACACAACTCCCTGGTACTGATACAACAGCTACAACCAGCGAAGCAGACACTACGACACTACTCCCTGGTACTGATACAACAGCTACAACCAGCGAGGCAGACACTACGACACTACTCCCTGGTACTGAAACCACAGCTACAACCAGCGAAGCAGACACTACGACACAACCAGCTACTACTACCGATGAGACAACTTCTACTGCAGCCATTGAAACTACCACTGTTGTAGAAGGTGCAGATTTAGCAGCACTTTGTTCTGCACTCAGTTCAGATTCGTTAGTGGAGTTAGCTTACCCTGGTGAATGCACCATGTACATTTTATGTGAAAATAGGCAGTACATTAAGACAGAATCATGCCCAGCAGGGTTACACTTTAATCCTACTCTTTCTGTTTGTGATTCCCCTGACCACGCTGAATGTTTGGAGTTTGTTTGCCGGAACAATCCCGATGGAAGCCAAATTGCGGTGGAAAGCCTAAATTCTTGCCAAAGGTTTGCGTAATACTTCTAAAACTCAGTTCTGAATCACTACAATAGTTAAAACCAAATCATTTCAATTTGCTTACAGATACTTCATATGCGTTGGTAACGTTACTGTCGAACGCCTATGTGCGCCAGGAACGATCTACGATGCTGAAAACGGCTGGTGCGTAGTAGACGATGTGGAAAATCCCTGCGAAGTAATTATTTGCATGCTACAAAAGTAATTGATTCTTTAATGTTTATTTGGAACATTTTTTTAAACAATCTCACCAATACAGCGCGAACGACTTCCTCCTCCTCCAGGATCTGTTATAGAGCAATGCACCGCAGAAAATGAATTAGAGAAAATACCTCATCCTACCATGTGTGATGTGTACTACCGGTGCCTTAATGGACGTCTTTGGGTACGACAGTGTCCTCCTGGACTTTTGTTCGATTCTGACCGTGCGCAGTGTAACCTTGCAGATGTAGTTGCTTGCGAAGTTCCCCATTAGGGTACGATACATTAAGTCTAGTTAATTACCATTTTTACCATTCCCTGCGAACAAAATCATTCTGCTTTCTCATTTTGCCTAATTCACGATCAAACCTGTCAAAGCTAGAAAGCAGGATGATTTTGTTCACCGGGTTTGACCATTCGAAGTTATTTAACTTTCTGGGAATAAAATTACAAAAAAAAGTGTAAATGTCATTCAAAAAACTGCATTACTTACTTACTTAGCACTGGCAGTTTACATGAGAGGAGGTCGTTATGGCCGTAGCACGTCCGTCGATAGCTAACGGACCACAATGACGGAGGGGGATGTTTAGGCTTGGTGATGAAGACGACACTAGCCACAGACTCCAGCACCAAGAGTTGTCATTCGATGTCAAAAAATGGGAAGGAATGAATAGATGAACCGAGGACATACAAAAATCAATTCCGGAGAAATAACGCCGCTTTTGTTTCAACTTGGAGGTCTAAGCTGAACCCGAAGAGCGCCAAATGATGCTAGCGTATTCCAGGGTGAATTGAACCATGCAAGCGACATTCGGAAAAGGAGAGGAGGTCGGCTATGTCTGTAAACATAGCCGATATATCATTTCCAATCAAAATATCATCCCTGTGTACACCTCGTTTTGTTAGTAGGGCGGATGGCGGTATCTTTATGTAATGCTATCATCATAACTGAGTGCTGTACATTCCTGAAATACCAATTCTCTTTGAATTGGTTTGTGAATGGCAAAGAATTTGGGTAAGTTGTAAAATTGGAAATTATCATAACTATAACTTGTTATATATTGACTATAAGTTGTTACCCTGTTATCATGTGCATAGGTGACGAAACTGTTAGTGGTTCATTTTACTGGTCCCAAATATATCGATCATAAATAAGTGCCCATGTCAAAGAGTAACGCACGTAACGAATTGGTCCATTATTGACTTATTACATCAAATATACTTAAAAATGTTGCAAGAACACAAAACCGGGCAAACCAGAAGATTCCATTGCTTCCTGATAAGCCGGATGCTCTATATAACTAGTAACCATTCCAAACTACGCCATGCATTTCTTCAAACTTCTGTACTTTTTCTTATCCTTACGATTGGTTAAGTTATATGAAAGAAAGTGTTAAAAAGAAAGTTGTCTCCACAAAGAAAGGATGTCTGCTTCCGAGTCAAGTACACATTTTAAATGTTATCAAAGAGAGTGATAGAGTGTACGGAATTGTAACTGGTTCATGTATGGGACGTCCACGTTTATATCATCATTATCGCCGCGATGTTTGTTCTTTTTATCGCATCCATATCAATTTTGTTTTGAATTTTCAGCAACGGCAGCGAGACAAATCATATCAAGTGGTTCACTGGTTGGAAGTAAAAGTATAAATACAGCTACAAATATCGATTCAGGGCATAGTGGTCTTTTTCTTCAATTTTACTTCATCTCAGATATAATATGAACAGTAAGTTCGAATATCCGTGTAGGAATGCATACAGAGAATTGCATAATATTATTATTATTTACTTCTAGGAGCAATCGTTATTGTTGGCTGTATGTTGCTGAGTGTATCGATCGGAATGGCACAAGAGTGTGCTTATTATAACCATAACACGTTTATACCCGACCATAAAAGATGCCATTACTACACTGCTTGTGTTAACCGTAGAGCCACACCGTTAGTCTGTCCTGCGGGATACCATTTTAATTTCGAGAAACAACTTTGTGACTATCCCAGCAAAGCTGGTTGCATTAAATGTCCGGCCGAAGGGTTCGTGAATCTTGCCGTCGACGGTAATTGTCAAAAATTCGTGCAATGCTTCATGGGAACTGCCGTCGACCGTGAATGTCCGCCCGGATTATTGTTCGATCCGGTATACAGCCAGTGTAACATTCAATCAAAAGTGCAGTGCACATGAGAAAAAAAGTGCCATCATTTAGATAACTTTTTAAATTACTTGTGTTTAGTTAAGCAATGCTGTTACACAACATTAGTTAATGAAAATGAAACGTTCATAAATGTTCGGCTTTGGTAAATATACTAGACCAAACCTGAATATCTCTTATCGATAGAGTTTTATTAAAACATACTGCGCGATCAATCTTTAGTGTAAATAAAGAGAAAACCGCTGAATACTTTTGTTTCGTCTTACTGTACAATAGTAATGATAATACACGCTATTCTAATAACCAGACATGCTAGGGCTACCGTTCTTGTCTAACATTCGCGGAGACATGATCATCGTTTGACGTATATTGTGAAAAAATATTACTTGTTTGGTATGCTCCGTTTGTTTACATTTGTTTGTATTCCCTATACCGTAGCTATTGTTGTTGAATTTATTTATCCGAAAAAATCGTTTGCAGGAAATATTTGCATGATTACGACAATTTCTCACTTAACTAATTTTTAGCATTTAGACTGCACTCGGTTCCTTTATCGTGTTTCACGATTTGAGCAACCATTTCTAATTCTTCGCTATAGATTTCTGTTGGCCCATTCATTAGCTTCGCTCATGTGTCTTTTAATCGTCAGAAGTAAAAAAAAACTTTAGGCTAAAACTAACGAGCAATAACTACACGTATCGAGTACACTATTGCACCTGTCTTTCCCATTCGTTTCCAGTTACGTTTAACGTGCGCTGGACATTGTTATAATAGTAGCCTATTTACTACTACCGAAGAAGTTACAAAGGTGTGCGTTTTCATTTTGTACAGAAGTCCATTCCTCCGTTAGCTGATGCTAATTATTAAATCACTATTTTATCATACGACGGAGGAGGCGCTTCTTCCGCTTCTTTTGAAGTATCAGGCAAAAGTATCGCTATATGATACGGTGGAGGTGGGGCTACTATGCTTGCCAATGACGCCTGTTGAATGTTTCCTGGAACAAGTCCCCCCAATGGACCACTTCCGGCACTCCCATTTAGCAATGGTGACGGGTTGCTGCTTAGAAATTCAGGGTTGTTCTAAAACAGGAAAACACACAACGTATCATGCAACTGTTTATCAAGCACACCGCAACGGGGAATGCTCACCTGTAGTGAACTTTGCTCTGCATTGGATATCGTGTCCGATATTATATTGTTGCTGGAGATCTGGATATCACGCGGTCGTCTCCATAGCGACACAGTACAAGCAGCCAAAAAGAATGTAGCAGAAAATGCACAAAATATTAACACCTCTACACCGGTGCCCTGTGAGAATGATAAAATAAATTTAACATCATTTCTGTGGGTCATAACTGTAACAACATTACCTGATGATCAAAGTAAAACTTTGCTCCAGCTACAAACACAGTCGCTAGAGCCAACGAAGCCCACATGCCACATTTTAAGTGTGCCGGTAACAATTGTGCATCATGTCCTACATGCGGCTGTATCTGCTGTCCAACATTACTAATGCCTTCTATATCAGCACCAGATGATTGTGTCGATGCACTTAAGAGACAAAGAAAATTAGGAAAGTAAAAAGAATCATTTTAATTGTTTGTTTTATAATACGATAATTGTGCCACAGTTCATGCCAAATACGTTCTGTGTCAGCGTGTATCAGAGCTCCACGCATCCATGACTCGTGCCTGTACATGACGTAACGATCCACCAAAACACTGTTATTTTTAACAAGTTCATGTGACTTATATTCTCGGCCAAAATTGATAATATCTCTTATTAAAGAGATTGCTTTCAATTAAATTCAACTTGATTATTGATTTATCATCTATGCAATTTTAATACGCGTTTATCGAAAAACTTCTAAAGCAATGGCGGATTAAGTGCATTTGGATGGCCTTAGCATAAATGAAGTTACGGCCTCAGCAGTAGATCTCGAAGACCCAGGAGTTGACTGCGAATAGCATAAAGAAAATCCTTCTATGTACAACACTGATTCTGATGACCGGATGAAATGGGATGTTTTTTTAGCTTGAATGGCGAGGCTCTAAGGTCTAGGTGACCGCTTACCCCGCTCATAGGTTAAGTCGCCACTTTTGGAGTCAGTACTTTTGGAGAATTTAGTAATGTTTATTGGTTTTCAATTTTGCATGTTTTGCTTAAGTGCTAAATATTGCTTTACTACGATTCAAATTCACCAGAATTCAAATGTACAGTGCGACAAAAGAATCGTCAACCGACCGGACTGAGTATGCGACTTAAAGATAAAATTAGCTATAGTAGTAAATCGGTGAGAAAAGACATGAGCTAGAAGGTCGTTACGTCAAGAAGCAAGAAATCGAGAATATCAGTTAATAAACTTTCATTTCTGCATGCCATTCATCTAAGGCCACAGATACATGTGATCCTGAGTCATTTTTTCTGCAAAATGAACAGACACAGAAACATGCAATGGTAATTGAATGGCAACTCAGGTAGAATCGGTTAAATATGGCATACACTTTATATCTTAAAGACTTCAAATTAATATCCAAATAAAAAAAACTGAATGTTTACATTATAAAACCATTTTAAATGAAACGATTAAATAAAAAACTATATATGGAATATGGAATAAAGTGCAAAGTTTAGCATGGTGCTTATTTAAAAAATATTTGGTTTGTTTCAATTATCGGCAGAAAGATAAGAATCGTAGCTTGGCGTAGTGTGTGCTAATTTTCAACATTTGCTTAATATTTTGTGAAATGGGCGTCTTTTAGTTTTTGTATTCACCTGTAAATGTGATTCATCGACACAGGTACGTGGTAGTTTAGAGCATTCGGTGATGGACTTTGATGTAAGTTTGGACTCTGCTGCGAATAAGGCGTTGGCGCAGGCAGAATGCTACTCGGGGAATTATATTGACCACTGAGGTGCAGCTGTACCTGATGTACCTGTTGCTGTTGTTGATTATTCGGTTGCGACTGCTGTTGTGGAGTACTTTGATTATGATGTGGATGATGTGGATGATGACGATGTTGTTGTGGATCTGCATGCGACTGATGTGAATGATGCGTTGGTTGGTGAGCTGAGGATTGATGACTTGAGGTGGACGAATAATGCGTTCCTGGGACAGACGGATTCGTTTGCGATTGTGGATGCGGTTGTTGCTGTTGTGATGGTTGTTGACGATGAATGTGAGGCCGACTGCAGTCGACCGTTTGAAACCGATGTATTGGAGTAACCATTGATTTCCGAGGCACGCGTCGAGGATGGCCAAACCCTAGACCACCACCACCCGACAAAGATGCTGCCACACGAGCTCTGCCGAAACCACACGCTTGCGATCGTTTATCAATCCAAAAATGCATTTCCTCACACAGCCACCGTTCCACTAATATGTTCCACTTTGCTCTTTCTTATAGCCGTACCTGACTGAACAGCACGGAAATGTATGGCTTTTGTGTATATATCGGGCTATTTGCTAAACGGAGCATAAGCTTTTCATATCCTTAATAACGTTGAATCCATAACTATGATGCTCTGGTGATCAAACATCCTTTTTACTGCAGATGATTACGATTGTCCATCACCGGTAAGGAATTACATTGTGTTCACATGTTAACTTGTTTCTGTTGGTCTACGAAAAAAGTTAAAAGAAATAAATTTAAACCTCATTATTATTACAATCGACAAGGGTGAAACGAGCGAATGAAAACTTTAATTACTTTCATAAACTAAAAATCATTTGTAAATACCTATTTTTTATGAAATTTGTATTTTTATATGTGTTTCTGGTCATTTCTTTCTGATTCCTCTGCTGATTTCTTTTTAATCTTTTAATTTTTTTAAAATATTTATTTGTTCATTTCATTTTTTCCCTTCCTAATTCACTGTGTCGTTCCTTATTGTTTCGTTTTATTCGATTCACCGATTCAATTAGCTCATTTTTATTACGTTTCGTTCTTAGTATTAGACAAGAACAGAAAAATGACGAGACCTCATAAAAGAAAAGACAAAAATTCTCTTTTTCTTTTCTGGCTCTACAACTCCGAGGGGATTTGGCCAACATTTTATGGCTTCCATAACTTGAATTTACTCGTACCGGTAGGAAATTTAAAAATAAAAAAAATAATCAAACATATTTAGCAATCAGGACCAGAGTGATTTTATGAACAATTTGGGTAAGCGCGATTTATAAATATGAATTCAATTGTCAATTAACCATTTTTGCAAAATGTCGCAGAACGACACCATGTTTGTGTGTTCTATATCTATGATTGAAAAGCATCCCTGCCTTATTATAATATAGATAATGTTAATATAATATTTATAATATTGTTCTCTTATTTGTTACTGTGCGTTGAGGTTCTAGCACAATTTTAATAAATTTCGTCTTCCATTTTCTCTATGTATTTATCCAATCGTATAAACCAAAGATTTTGTACCGAAAATAATCATTCATGCGTCTTTTAGACGAACATAAATTATTATTCTTTGATTATTACTTTTTGTAAAGTAACATATATTCTATATAAAAATGAAGCTGGCGAATGTACGAAACTGTAGCATTCAAATGATGTAGTTTGTTGTACATTGCTTCTCTGTATGATTTCATCTTTAAGCAAAACCACCGGTTTAAATTTCAGCCGCAGCCTTCTTGCTTTTTCTACGTGTCAATATCAATTCTACCGTACGCTATGTGACATTACAAAGACTGAAATAATAATGAAGTTACTGAAATTGAATCATTCCCGCGAGCTCTCTCGTAGCCAAGCAGCAGAAAGCTTCATTGAAAGTCCAGCATAGCCTTTGCATGCAGCATCCATCCGGTTGACTCAAGGGACGATCAATAATCAATGGCCTAATTTAGTTAGATCCGACAGCTGATGGTGGCGTCGATGCATGCATTTTCATCAGCTGTTCTCACGTACAAGTCAACCACTGCTCATCTTCAGGATACTGCTGATCACTAGCCACAGACATATGGCATTTATTAAAATTTTTAGTGGCCACAAATTAAGAACGGCCTGCAATGGCACAATCATTTATTACAATTTTTATCAATGAAAATAATTGTAACTTTTTTACCAACGAATTAACGGAATATCGTCATGTGTATACTTATGAAATATGTTGATTAAAAACCTTAGTTAGTGTGTGTGCCATTGGACGTATAAAATACGGATATCTGGATGCATTAGTGTTTAACAGATGTCATAAAAATATTAGCACTGTTTTTAATTTTCTGAAGAACGGCCGGGCCGTATACCTACTAGTACATATGTTTTATCTACGTACATAATTAAAATGATTTACAATATAATGTGTACACGTTAGTCTGGTTGTAGGAAGAGCTATGAAAGTAAGGTTTTTGCTTCTTTACACAATCATCCTTTAAATTTTGATTTTTGTTCTCTCCCTGATTCGTATTCATACATCCTTTTTTATCATTCCAGTTATTGAATTTCAAGTGCTTTGGAAGCAAAGTGCACTCAGCAACTGAAACAACATGCAAATTCAAGACTCTTCATTATACTTGTAGGCATGTCTAACGTATTCTTCACATCTTTGTTCAAAGCTTACTTCTACTCTTGTATCCAACACTTAATGCTACACGATGGGATGGATTAGTGGTAAGTTTTACTCTTAATCTGTTGCCTACAATGTTTGTGATGCAGGAACAAGGATCAATTCTATCTTGCTCATCATACTGCTACTGTATTGGTGTGCACGAATCTTTATTCCCGTTTGTGGCTTTGGATGGATACTGAGTGCACAGATAAGCATTTTTGATTCCAAAGTTTCTACTTAGTCTGACATGTTCCTTCTTGTCATATTCATTGCACTTTCTACCACGCTCTTCCACTCATCTAGCGTATAAAATTTTTCACATCTTCTGCATCGTTTCTGTACTTGCTAATCTTTTCCTACATGTCTTTTAGACCTGCCTTACAAGATGTAGCGAGTATATTTCCCCACATATGCTATTTTCAGGTGCATCCTATCGTTAGTTATGTATGTGTAACTATGTAAGTGTTTGTACGGTTAGCATCATACGCCCACCCATTGAAACAAGCTAGTATATTACATCAAAGATGGTTGGATGCTACCATTGCGTGACACTTTTCCTGTAGCAAGTATTCATACCTTGAAATAGGAGAAGAAAATACCGAAAATAACATCATCCGTTCTGTACCGAAGCGTAAATGTGAGAATTCTTCAATTTAGAGATGACGGTTCCATCTTGTCGGATCATAACATTAGACCATTGCTACCCTCAGCTGCTCTCATTCGAGCTGCAGAATCGTTTAAGGAAGCAACAGCATCACACTGTTCTCTAATGGCCATCCCATATCAACACATACTAACACACGTTTAAAGATGCATCCGCAGGCCAGGCGCTTTCAACCGATGCCACTAAACTCAGGTTATCATTTTTTGCACGGGGCAACTGCACCTCAGATACACTCCATTTAAAACGTTTTATTAGAGCACTCCAACATACACTTCTTTCGGTCACCATTTCTCACCATCCCCAATATTCTTGATGCTCTTTCTCGGGATATCCAGGGCCATCATCTGTGTAGAACGAGTATGATCAACTTTTCCACTCACTTTCTCGTGTTGTTTAAAGAAATTTCATATACACGTCCTAGTTGTTGTTCTATTTGTTCAAATGAATATCATTTTTGCCGTAAACTCACTCAATTCAACAATTCGTGCAAAACTGTTTTACGAAGGATAGGAAGATAGTACTCATCCAACAACGTGACGAGTGCAATATTTCATCACTGCCTCACATCATTCCACTCCCGTCTTCCGCGCCAATACGAAAAGCACTTTTTTGGAACACATAAGCCAAAGAGGGAGCGAATCGCTTTCTCAGTTTCAGAGCATGTATCTGTGAACGAATTTCCGGAAGATTTCCACCCCCAATCCCTTCAATCACTCCTAGCAAATTATCTCCACCAAAACTTTTCGCATCAATATGGTCACTTGGCGTTTGTGCCACTACGGACATCCAGCAGAAGCAAAGCAGTCAGCACTGTGCAGGTGTTATGCATTAGAGGAATTGTTCTGCTTTGGAAAGCGATTTTTCACCTGGAACCAGGCAGTACAAACTACTGAAAAAACTAATCGAACCCTCCTAAGACGGCAGTGCTTTTGCACAGCAACACTATCAACTCAATACTACGATGGATGGCCCCAGACACTTTGGCTCGGGTGGGAACGATTGCTGGCTGGGGTTTGTTTCCTTTTTCATTTTCATGTGCATCTCTCACTAAACTTGCCGACGCTCTACAGCATACCACCAATCGCTCTTCGGCTATCAGCAGCTCGGCGTCGTTACGTTCTCTCGCGCTCGCAATCTTTCTTCTATAGCGCATAAACATCCTCCACGGCCTCAGAGCTGTAGTACAAATCATTGAAAAGAAAACATCCCCATTGTTGTTTCATTTACACACCACAGTAATGCCACGTCGAAACGTATATTGTTTTTGCCATCCCTGATCAATTTACCCTTCGCACCTTTTTTTTTTCCTTTTCAAAGCCCCCAATACGAAAACAGTAATTCAGTTTTCACGAAGCACATAGCAATCTTTCAAAAACATTGGCACTTGCTATGCTTCTGATAGGACTATAGGACACACTTACCCTGATCTATGCTAACTGAACTATGAATAACATCCCAAGTGTTGCGGCCTACACGAATCACATGCCGTGGTAATTTTTCAGAACAACAACAGAACCAGAACAACAACACTGGGGAATGAAAATCCAAAACACATTTTCCTACTCACCCCGTGAGTTCGGGAGTAAGATACGAATGCTCACGCTCACGATATGTATACAGCAAGCTATCGAGAGAAAATTCAGTGCCATTTTATCCGGCCGGAAAATCATCGGATCTTCCAGTCGGGACACGAAAATGACCGATCGGTATGTTGATGTTTTGCGCACACCTTGGGTATGACCAAGACGTTGATGATGAGTACAGATTCGCAAGCATACGCGTATTTATTTTTGGATACTTCTAACGGCAGCCAGATATTCGTACTGATTATTAACACCCTTCCAACTACTTGTACGCAGTGTAATCCACTTTTCACCTTGCCAGAATGTCCGGTATTACAACTGACGCGTTTGATTAAAACTGGGGCTGAGGGAAATATTGCATGGGCGATGAAGTACAAATAATTAGTAACTAAGCAATAGTATTTCATCGATATCGCTCATATATCTAACCCGTTAGTTTCTTAGTTATTAAGATTATAATGCAATAATTTTGAAGCTGTATTACCGTTTCATGTTAATGATTAAAATCTTTGCATCAAAAACCATTATTTGAGATTTGTGATTTTTTACATGTTTTATATCATATTTTTGTCAGAAGAGTTGCCTTTCTATTGTGTCACGAAGTAGAAAAATTTCAGAATACATTTAATTCTGTTAATAATGTGCTGGTCATTGCAAGCAGTCGTAAATAGTTGAAAGAATCGGTCAACTTTCTGTGAAATAAGTAATGCAATTTAAAATTATAGATTAATAGATACGAATTAATTAATCAATGGAATATTGGCCGAGGCGAAAGCGGTGCTAGACATCAAACGTGTCGGATCGAGGTTCAAATCCCATTCGGGGTGTTCCCCCGTACGCAGAACTTACTATCCTGTTGCGAGTACAATTGAAGTCATGGAAACCAAAAATGGCAGGCCAACACCTCTCGGGATTGTAGAGCCACAGAAGAAGAAACAATATTATTTGACTATATCATTAATTATGAAATGATCTTTAATTTGCTTACTCATCTTCTATTAAAACCACACAAACTCATCCTTGTGACTTCAAATTGTACAACCGCGAGAGGTTTAGACCTACCATTCATGGCTTCCATGACTTGAATTTATGCGCAACAGCACAGTCAGTTTTGTGTACGGTTTTATGATCCGGAAGGGATTCAATCCCCAGTCCTGCCGTATGAAGACCGGCACCGCAATGTCCTCAACCACTTAGACGATCCGCCGTATTAAGTCAGCCAAGTATAAGTTTTATAAAGTATTTTTAAGTTTGCAAACATCATGTACAATCTTAAGGTCGTGGGAATAAATACAAATCGAATGTCATTATAGTTTCTTTGATTCTTCTCATCAGCTGTCCATGGAGGAAAGGTTATCGTGAAAGAAAATTCTTGTAGTCACAATTCCAGTGGGTCACTCGAAATCCACTGATAAGCGGTGGTATTAAACAACCTATTGGAATTCAAATTGTGCATCATTTACTAGACAGTACGTTTTCTTCGTTGATAGTCCAGACCGATGGATGGAGTCTTGATAGTCTACCATCATGCATGCATAAGAAAGTGCACGTGTTTACAATATCAATCTAATGTACTGTAAGCGATGAGTCTCTTCCCCGTTTCAGTTGAGAGTCTGTGTATGTTATTAACGATTATGAGCGAGATAATTTTCTTTATATACAGTCGTCATGAAACATCGCACGTCTTAGTATCCAGTGTCGTTTTCCAGCGGTAGCATCAACGGTGCGCTAAAGTGCAAGTACGTAAAATCAAGTGCAAAACTAATCGCTGTGACAGTTATTTATTTCCGATCTCAACCTCACCTTGCTGTAAGAGCAATCTTATCAATGTGTACACAATCTTTTAACACATGAGTTCCAATCGCTTAACGAGTGCCGTCGAGTAAGCTGCGCACATTACCGAATCTAACGAGAAAAAAACGAATAATAAAGTGGACAAAGTGATTGTTAGAAAAGGTCTAAGAGTGTATAGGTTCAGTTTGACAAGTATGCATAAATTTGCACCTAACCCAATTCAAATAACTGTTACAAATATTGCGGACTGGATTAATGTGTTTTCTTCTGTAAATAGTTTGTGTAACAATTATAGTTGTACTAAGAACGCTCATTTATGGTTGAGAAAACACAATTCACTAAAACTGAACAATTATGTTAACTTCACCCAGTTATTGCGTAAATAATTTCACGCACATAACGCATGCACGCTGTACTGTGCAGATGTTTAACGAAAAAACCCCGTAACGGCAGATTACAATATTTCCCTTTACAGCTGTCAAACGAGATTATGTCGATGTGTTCGTGAGTTCAAAGCTATTTGACGTATAGCAGATTTGTTTACATCTTGCCGATTTACATTCGTTCTTTTGTTGATAATCTCGCGTATTTTTTGTAAATTACATGAAATTTGTAGTTTTTAATACGTACTATTTAAGTCTCGAAGCACTGCATGTGCTAAGTGTTCTCCAGAAAGGAAAAGTTCATTTTCAAAAGAATGCGTCACTATATTCCATGTAATTCTTTGCCGGTACAGAATTTATCTTTCATATCTATAGGCCATAATTTATGATCTTGTGAGTTATTTTAGTTTTATCATACGTACTGCACAAAAAGACAAAGCAAAATGCCGGATTTAGTTTTATTTATATATTTTTTTTTTCGCAAAATGCCTCCACTTAGCATCCAACGTAATTGCATTAGAAACCATTGCTAATAATGCTCCATTATAAACTTGTTTTGCTCTTTCTAGATGACCAGCGAAATGAGTCTTGCTCAACGTAACAAAAATGTAACTTTTCTTCGGTCAAGCTGCAGCGATAATTGGTCCGTGCCATTTTGTAACTGCGAGTATCCAAACGACAGTCGATGGAAGTTTTCTGCGAAAAAATTGCTGCCTTGTAAATGTGGAGAAGACACTTCCAAAAGACTTGATTGGACATGGGACAAAGAATTGTCGATAGAAACCGTGGTATCGGGAACGGAAGTAATTTTCCATCCAGTGTACAGTCAAGGCACTAGCATAGTTCGTGGCAGCGAACCGTTGCATCGAGGACAGCATCACTACTGGGAATTGAAGATACTATCAACTCTGTCGGGAACAGATATCGTAAGTATAACTTTATTTTCATTTTGGTACAACCGTACCAAACCTATACATCACTTTAGATTTATTATCAAAAAGAAGAAAACTTGACATTGTTCATCTAATCTGGTATGCAGAAGTCTTCTCTAACTGAACCACAGCCTTGATCTAGCTGAGAGAAGAAAGTTCCGGGCGGGCACTCTCGCGTTACCATGTTTCCCCCGACGCACTCATAATGACGCCGACAACTGAAAGGGAATTCCGACAGCGGTGGCCTTAGCAAAATATTATTGACCAATCCTGCACAAATGTTGATCGCTTCGCTTGGATCACAGGCATTCACACAGCGCTGTGCACGTTGGCTGAAAAATCTTCCTAATGGACAACGCCACTCGTGTTCGGTTCCATGATGGCAGGAGATGTATTCGTTGCAAATTTCTGGTAGTGGGAATCTTATTTTCATACCTCCTGGTATTCCATCGCAGAAATATGCATCAGTCGCTGCCACGAATAGGATAATCCCGACGATACACCACAAGAGGCCTGCATATAAAAGTAAAACAACACGCATGTAGCACACTGAATAATTGGAAAAGCAAAAGCACAGAGAAGTCAAACCTTTCATTACTGCTCACGCGCCGAGTAATGTACGAACTAATGCTGCACGCTGATTCCCGACGTGTTTAATTGAACCTGATCAACGGTGGATGCTTATCGTCTAGACTTTATCAAATCAATCTGACAACGGTTTCGCAAAAGGAAACCATTTATCATTTGTGGCGCTCTGTTGAGAAAGCTAAAAACGCCTTAGCCGCGAAAAGCCAAACTTGTCTGGCAATGGGATGCAATTTGATAAAAGATAATTTATTACCACTTCTTTTACTTCCTCTAAGGGACCACATTCTCGAGTGGTGTTGGCCTTCCACTTTTGGCTTGAATTTACCCGTAACAGCAAGGTCGGTCTTTCGTATGAATTAATTTCTGTAAGTTGCCGAAAATGTCAACTCCCTCAGACTTTAATATTTTACGCATCATAAGATAGTGCACAATTGTTTGAGGATTTGTTTTCTTACCGTATTTCTCATCAATTTGTGATATTGTTGAATGGCAATGCACTGACGAACAAATTTTCCTGAAAGGGAATGCTTAAACTTTTTTGTAAATGGATATGTTTCGAATGCCTTATTCTGCACATGAACGGAATAGCATGCGTGGAACCGGCACTATCGTACACCAGGACCGTAACCCCTAACCACTGGGTAGTATAAACACTACCGCAATAGTTCATTATATAGTACATTAACATATCCTTATAACATGAAACAAGAAACATTCAAATATATCAAGCTATATTTTGAATTTTATTTAAAGCAATTCTCTTAACATTGCTGCTGATCAAGGCCACATGCTTGCAAGCTTTGGGAGAAGAAAAATCCAGTGGGACATGAATTTAGGAACATCTCTCCACCAAAGCATGTATAATAGTTTTGACAATTTGGGGGCTGTCCCGGTGGTATACGGATGAATACACCATCAGGCACTCCAGCGCACCATGACCGCTCTGAAGATAAAACATAAACGGTTACATCAGTTATTGCAGAGAGAGAACTTTTGAAATTCTTTCTACTTACCTCTATCCGATGGACAGCTTAATTCACATTGTAGGTTTCGTGGATTGAAAAATTCTCCAGGGGGACAGTACCACTCATGGTCGGTTTCATGTTGACAGACTATGTACCGATTACATTCAGCTACATTTTCATACAACAGCATGGTTCCTCCGGGAAGGCCATCACACCGCGCTGCCTGTGCTGTATTGCTCAGACATACAATAGCACTCAGTAGAACAAATGCAACTCTAAAAGTTGTGTTCATATCACTAGCCATCTCGAAGAATCAAGAAGGTACACAGTAGACTGATCACTTATGACTGTTTTGTTCGAAATGCAAAGCGTCAATGGTTATACACTAAGCGAGAAAGATTGGTCAAATGCTGACGTATTGCTGTAGAGCAAGTAGCAGCTAGACGATTGATTTCCGGCTAGAGATTTTATCAAAAATCGATTGGAATTTGGTACCACAGTCGGGTCGTGCTTAATCGTTTTATTGGCTTTGAGTTTTAAATCCACGACTTTGGCATACTTCTGTAGAAGCGTAACAGCGATCGCAGATTGGTAATGGAACACGCACAAATGTCACATTTTTATGATTTCCTAACATTGACGAGTGTATACAACCATGTATATTATATCTATAGAACAGTATAATGAACGTTTAGAGTATCTTGACTTTTTATCGTTTCCTTTAGAAGCAGCGTAACCCAAACAAAAATATTAGTATTGTGTTTTTATTTCCTTTTTTCTGGTTCCTTTTTTAGATGTTTGGCATTGGAACTGATAAGGTAGATTTACTGCGGCATCAGTTTTCTTTTACCAGCGTGCTCGGCATCGATGACCAATCATGGGGTTACTCCTATCGAGGCGTAGCTCAACACAACGGACAGCTTAAATATTATGGAAAAAAGTTTAGCCGCGGACGGATCATAGGCATTTACGTCGACATGTTTCGCGGCACCCTGGAGTACTATCTAAACCGACGTTCACTTGGTCGAGCATATTCCAACATTCCCACAGAAGAAGGAATAGAAATTTATCCCATGGTATCTTCTACGTCAGCTAAATCGTCCATTAAGCTTATAAATGCCGCTTCGTTCGAAGATAATCTTAGGTTTAATTGCATGAAAGTGATCTGTAAATACCCGAAACTTCTCGTGCAAGTGAACGCCATACCAGGTTTGAGAAAAATAGCTGAAGAATTGTGGTTTTTGCAGCTTAGAGAACGTAGCCAATCCGAGGATTTTGCAATTAACAATCTACATCTGGCTGACGTAGCAGTCCTTTGTGGAAAGAAGCTGATGCTTTCGAGTGCAATGAATACAGCCGACGCCAGCGGATCCAAAGCGCTAGAAATCAATTCAGAAACGCAGATTTATGACAATTTGATGGGTGATGAGGATCTCAACGATAAAACCAAGCAATCCTCAAATGTGCGCAATAATCGTGGTAGTTTGAATGACTGCAATAGCGACGACGATGAGATGGCTGTGATGATGTAAAACCAAATTTTGTAACAATTTTTAGATTTTTAACTGTATTTTAATCATTAATGTAGTCACGATTACTATTACTGATTACTTCAGGCAGCTGTACTATACCAGTGCAATCCCTTTAATTTTCTTACTTTATTTGCCATCAACGTTTTGATCGACATTCGTACTAACGGTGATAGTATGTTTTGTATATTTGTTATTTGAATACATAGTTATTTGAATTCATGTAAGAGTTTAATAAATGTCTTATGAACATTATACATTTCGAAGAATCTCACAAATACCAATTCAATCAGCAGCAAAACTAATATAACTTGAAAATTCATTTCGTTTACTTCAACTGCTTCGACGATATTTTAAAACTTTTTTAACTGAAATTTTTATTTTACACACTGTCTTGTATGGCGAAATCGATTCATCATTTTGAAACTGGAGCATGATATATTTTTTACTATGATAAGTAATGAAAATAATTTAAAACGAAGGGACTTTTCGAAGTGATTGACCAATAAATCTACCACAAGTGCTTTTATTGCATATCATATAAATGTAGATGATATAATTGTCGTGTCGAAAGTATACCCAAAACGAGCTTCCTGGCGATTAAATTGTCTGAAAGGTTTTCTCTTTGAAAATGATTTTCGATATTGATATTTGAAAATGATATTGAGTGGCGAGTCCCGGTGGTGTCGACAGTACGCCGGTTTTTCGCAAGACAAGACTATTCTGGTCAAAATCCTATGCAAGACTGTCTATAACATAGAGGTTTTAGTAACATAAAGAGGTAATATCCTTTCTAGCACGGATTTTTAATCAACGAAAATGTGGGCCAACACTAGGTGAAACTCGCTACAGACCATAATTTTGTTCATAAGTTTTGTTATAGAAAATGTATCCCAGAAATGTTTGTTAAAGTCGTACAAAATTCTACGCAAAACGCGATATGATCCCAATTATTCGTAAAATTTCGAAGCAGCATGTCTTGAAGGGTAAAATCATGTCCGTGGTCATGTTCAAGAACAATCCCACAAATATAAACGTTTCTCTTTGCGATGTTTTGCTGTCAAACTGCAATTTCACCGTATTTCCAATTTTCTAGGAACAAATTTCATCGCATCGCATCACTATCTCTTTCTCCGACGTGCAAGTAGGAGGCGAAGAATTCGCGAGTTTTTAACTGCCATCCGAAATCGGTGAAACCGTACCAGAATATGGCATCGTTGGTGAATAGTGTACGCGGCCTGGCCTGTCGGAATACGTCCTTGCTTCGTTGCATATTGGCACGATCGGTGTCCTCTGCCGCGGTTGTCCGGCGGGATCGGTGTAATGAGAAGTTTTTGACAACCCCGGCCTCTGCACTGCTCTCCCCCATTGAGGTTAGAAACCCTGTGTTATTTTGTCTGGTTCGTGCCGGAGCCCCATTTATGTAACACACTTTTCTGATACTCCTTTGCCGCAGCCGAAAGTATGGAACGAACAAAGATTCTTTTCCACGAAACCAAAAGTTGACGAGATCAGACAACGTGTGCTGAAAGTTGTTGGAGCATATGATAAAGTTACGGCGGATAAGGTGCGAATTCTAGTGAATTGATAGGATTTGTTTTTCTTTTTCTCTTCCTCCCTTCCCTCCCTCCTTCGATAGCAAAATGGTCGATGGCAACTAGAGATAGTCAGAAATTACAGTGCTAAAGAACCGCTAACACTTCAACTGATCAAAGAGCGTGTCCTGCTGGTGCTTAAGCTGTACGACAAAGTCAATCCCGAAAAGGTACGTTTTGTTGCTGTTAGACTTTCGTTTCAGTATTGTTTTTTTTTTTGTTAAAAATTCCAAGCAGTATGAAAACCAGCAACCTAACATATCTCGTTGCCAGCGATTGTTTTTGCTGTACCAAGGATTACGGAAGCGAAATATGCATCCGGAAACGCTAATCTATATTTATTATATTTTGTTTTTAGCTCTCACTGGAATCGCACTTCATCAATGACCTCGGGCTCGATTCGCTGGATCACGTCGAGGTGATAATGGCCATGGAAGACGAATTTGGTAAGAAATGAGAAACTGATTTAAAACTGCGTTTAGTTATTATATGATGTGCGGTTCTTTCTTTTATAGGCTTTGAAATTCCCGATGGAGATGCAGAAAAGCTTTTCAGACCTGCCGACATTGTTCAGTATATCGCTGACAAGGAAGATATTTATGAATAAGATTTTCATAAGCAGGGCCCCTGTAAAAACCCAGTTTTTGTCAGATGCTGTAGATCTTAGTGTGAGAAATTGATGATGAATGTTTTAAACAGATACAATTCATGGTCACCTACTTCGTCTGTCTGCTGTTAGCACGATAGGACGCCGTATGTAAATCTGAAAAAGAGAGCATAATATCCGCTCATGGAACGTAATAACACACCTAAAGAATGAGGTTTTCCAGTCACTGCGTGTTGCGAAAGAGCAAACAAATAGAATAATACCATAACTACAATAAAATGTATCTGCTATTTCGTCGCTCCCGTTGAACATTCGATTGTTTTCCTGACATTTGCAATTAATATTGATATACATTTTAACGTTTCGCTTAGTTATTAAGCTTCAGGCAAGCGCTTTTGCGTAACAACGTATGAATTAATTTCACATTTGCCGAAAGTAAAGATTTTTCCTGGCCTAGTCGTCATTTTGAACAGTGATGTGCCGTTTTCGCTTGTGCTGTATGGAGCAATCTCCAACAAATAAAGTTTTTTTGTTAAAATCTTGTAAGTAAGGTAAGAAAATACATTTTTGTTTGTATCTGTCCCTACGTCATATTGAACTGAACAAGAATAATCCACGCGACTATTGCTGGTAACATACGTCGTTCGTAGCCATTGATGTTGGCAGCACGGATTTTGAGTGATCAAAATTGGTTTCTTTTATTTGCTCGAAGTGAAGCAAGTGAGCTAAAAACTGATCGAACAAGTGAGAAAAAACTGCTCGAATTCTTCGAAAATGAGAATCTTTGGCACGAACGCCAGAAAAGTGAGAAAAATATGCTCATCTGACATGAATTACATTCAATGATGAACAAAGCGGCCTGCGTGACTGTACGGGATGCGTTGAACAGAAAAGTTGCATAAATCAGTTGAATCAAGTGATAAATAGTGCGATTTGAGAACAATTGTCTTCAACAGAGTGAATTTCGTTGAGTTTACTTCACCTCGATATCAGTTCTGCGAGATTTCGTGAAGCGTTGTTTGTTGTGTGTTCGTTCAGGCCAACCAAACCCTATCGGCAGCCATTTTCTATTGCAAAGGCAAGCCGCAGTGAAACTCAGCGAAGCGGTGTTTGAAGTGCGTATGCTATTCATGGATCGATGGTTCACTGAAGTTCGTGCTGGTTGTTTGTACTGGCTTTTGTGAATAGCTTAAACTACAGTGTGGTTAACGTTCATCGATGGCTAGCCCAACGCCTCAAAATAGCCCAATGCCTCCGCCGCAAGCACCATCCCAAAGCCCTGCACCATCACCTTCGCCTCACAGTCCTTACCAGCAAGCACCTCCTCCGCCCCATCCTGGTCAAAATCAGGTACCGTCCCATATGCCAACTCCCGGTCATCATGTACCCCCGCAGACAGGACCTCCGCCAGGGCCACATATGTCCATGCAGGGACATCCACCGCCGCACGGAACGCAACCACCCAATCCTCATGGACCTCCGCCACCCCAGCACCCATCACATATGAATGGACCTCCACCGGGCCCCCAAGGAGCTCCTGGACACGGGCCCGGTGGACCGCCTCATCATATGCCTCCGACAGGACCTCAACATATGCCACAACATCCACCACATCCGGTAATGGGGCACTCGGTACCACCACATCCCGGTATGGCTGGACATCCAGGACAAGGGCCACCTTTGCCACCAGGAATGGTTCCGGGGGGATATCCAGGACATTCAATGCCTCCAAATACGGTATGTGTAGTAAGCAAAAGTATCCTCTACCAACATTAACATCAAAACACACATTTATCCTAGTTCAGCCAGAAAATGTTGCAATACAAGTTTATTTACATTGTATCAAATTGAATGCGCTACAATGGCTTGGCTTGTTGTAAATCATCATCAACTTCACGTATAATTTGCAGTACTCTGAACGCCAATGGTTCGCTGCTCGCGGCTATAATATCTGGTTTCATGATATCATACTTTCCCCCAGTAATGCTAATGACCGTGCCCCCTGCTTCCTGGATAAGCAAAGAGCCTGCTGCAATGTCCCAAGGCTTAAGAAATTGTATGCTGTACACGTCAATCTGTCCACTAGCTATGTATGCCAACGTTAGGGCAGCTGAACCGAAGGCCCGTAACCCTACACATTCGGCGATGAACCGTTGACCGCGCTCGAACAGTGCTGCCCGTATGGGTTTGTAACTTCCAATTGAGAATTCATGTCCCACAAGAGCTTCCTTTAGCTAAAAAAGCAGAAGGCAAACATATTATCGATAGAGGCATATGTAATACAGCATACTGTGAGTAAAAAATAGCCGAATTGTTGGCCGTCTACTTACTTCTTGCGTTGCACGCGTACTGATGCGGGAACCATTTAAAAAAGATCCTTGCCCTCTAATGGCAGTGTAAAGCTCGTTGGTCGTAGGATTCGCAATTATACCGATGTGAATTTCACCATTAACCGCCAAAGCAACAGAAATACATGTGAAAGGAATGCCTCGTACGAAATTAACAGTCCCGTCAATTGGGTCAATTATCCACGTAGGTTCTGAACCGAGAGTCAATTGGTCTCCGCTAGCGAATGAGGATTCTTCCGCGCAAAACTTGTGGTGAGGGAAGTGTTGCCGTAGTCCTGCGATCAGAACGTTTTCCACACGTTGATCGTACTCGGTAACTAGATCCCAGTGTTTACCTTTAACTTCAACCCGCTTGGAAGCGGAATGAAATCCTTCCAATGCTATTTTGTTACATTTTTTCACTAGTTCCAACGCAATGTCGAAAGCTGCTTTAATTTCTTTTTCGTCACACATGATAATACGTTGATAACGATCCTTTTGAAGGTATTTCAGTATTTGCGAAAAACGACAACAACCAGCAACTGTATCACCGCCTTCGTTCCCTGTTCAACTAGGAATGAAATCAGCTTCACATAAACGCACAATGACTTTTGGCTTTGGTGCACTTGTGCTAGTGTTTGTGTATCAGATAAGCCGTGTAAATACGAAGTGCGATGTCGTGGTACGAGACCGCTTTTCGTTACTGTGTTCGTATTTGCTCAATGTAAATCATCAAGACGATATTGTTTGTTGGTTTAAAAACTAGGCGACGTATAACTCTATAAACCAAGACTATTGTGTCCCTCTAGGCTACGCTATAAGTAATTTTATCTACATCTTCTACAATTAATCTACTATCTCGCATTATTTGTTAATGTTTTATTTTACACTTTTTGTAGGGGCCTCCACCATCAGTTCCGATGCAGGGCGTTGGTGGTCCTGGACCGGGACAACCAATACCGCCTGGAGCTGCAAACCCTGGAATGATGCCCGGGGCAGCTCCTCCTCCACCACCGGGACAGGAAAATTTAAACGCCTTGCAAAGGGCAATTGATTCCATGGAGGAGAAAGGATTGCAAGAAGATCCTCGCTATTCCCAACTGCTAGCACTACGTGCAAATTCCAAGCAACAAAATCTAAACGCTCCACAGCTTCATCAGTTGCGTGGTCAAATAATGGCATATCGATTGTTAGTTCGCCATCAGCCTATTAGCAAACATTTGGCATCACAAATTTTAGCACAACGTTCGGATGGGACCCCTCCACAGTGTCCCACACCTCCAGCTAGTCCCTACCCGAACGCTGCCGGAGGACCTTCGCCACAACCGGGAATGCCGCCCCAAGCATCGCAGCAGCAATCGCAACCGCCACATCAACAGCAGGGTCCCCAACAACAACAAACACCAGGAACTCCTCAGGTTCCAAATCATCCTGGGGGGCCACCACCTGTCATGCAGGGTACGCCAGGAAAGCAGGGTCCACCGGGAGCTACAGATACGATCGGTTCCAACAAACCGCCGGTAGGAACTGGAGGTGGAATACCACCTAACCAAAGCCCAATGCCAGGAATGGCAATGGGTGGACCACCCCAAGTCGGACATGGCCAGCACCATCCGCAACAAATGCAGCAGCAGCCTCATTCAGGAGCCTCACACGTGCATCCGCAGCAGCAACAGCAAATGCTCTCCACAGTCGGACAACCTGCTCGTCCTAGCTCACAAGGACCTGCTGGCGGTCCGGGTCCAAGACCGGCGGCTCAAGCACCAACAATGCAACCGATGCCGAAACAAAACCGCGTCACAACTGTTGCCAAACCAGCCGGTCTAGATCCGTTAACAATATTGCAAGAGCGCGAGAACCGTTTAGCCGCTCGTATAGCGCTCCGCTTAGAAGAGCTTAATAATTTGCCAGCCTCAATGCCAGAAGATCTACGAATGAAGGCCCTGATAGAGTTACGAGCATTACGCGTTCTAAACTTCCAACGCCAACTGCGTAGTGAAATTGTCCAATGTACACGCCGTGACACAACACTCGAAACAGCGGTCAATGTAAAGGCGTATAAACGTACCAAGCGGCAAGGTTTGCGAGAGGCACGTGCCACGGAAAAATTAGAAAAACAACAGAAACTCGAAGCGGAGCGGAAACGACGCCAGAAGCATCAGGAGTTCCTGGCCTCTGTGTTGCAACATGGCAAAGATTTCAAAGACTACCATCGCAACAATATCGCTAAGTTGGGTCGGTTGAACAAGGGCATCATGAACTATCACGCTAATGCTGAAAGAGAACAGAAGAAGGAACAGGAGCGCATCGAGAAAGAGCGTATGCGCCGCTTGATGGCAGAAGATGAAGAAGGTTATCGTAAGCTTATCGATCAGAAAAAGGACAAACGTTTGGCCTTTTTGCTTTCGCAGACAGATGAGTACATCAGTAACCTTACCGAAATGGTCAAACAGCACAAGGTGGATCAAAAGAAGAAGCAGGACGATGAGGTACAGCGCAAGAAACAATTGAAACGACACATCTTGGAGAGTGGCGATATTGAGCATTTGGATGAGCTCTGTGAGGCCTCAGATTGTCGCGTGACGGTGATGGAAACTGCTACCGGCAAGATGATTTCAGGTGATGATGCTCCGTTCCTGCGCGATCTGCACAGTTGGCTGCAATTGCATCCAGGTTGGGAATATGTTATTTCCGATGGTGATGCCGATGATGACGAGGAAGAATCCGAAGGTGGTAAAAAGAAAACTCGCGAGCAGGAGCTAACGGATGATGCCAAGACAAAAGAAGTCATTCAAAAGGCGAAGGTGGAAGATGACGAGTACAAGACGGAAGAGCAGACTTATTACAGCATTGCGCACACTGTTCACGAGAAAGTTACTGAGCAAGCATCGATACTGGTTAATGGAAAGTTGAAAGAATATCAGATCAAGGGCCTCGAGTGGCTGGTCTCGTTGTTCAATAATAATCTCAACGGCATTTTGGCCGACGAAATGGGTCTCGGCAAGACGATTCAGACGATTGCCCTGGTCACGTATTTGATGGAGAAGAAGAAAAACAATGGCCCATACTTGGTAATCGTTCCACTTTCAACACTTTCGAATTGGGTGTTGGAGTTTGAAAAATGGGCCCCTGCAGTTGGTGTCGTCGCTTATAAGGGTTCTCCTGCTGGACGTCGTGCCGTGCAGAATCAGATGAAAGCAACCAAGTTTAACGTGCTGCTGACTACCTACGAATACGTGATCAAGGATAAAGGTGTGCTGGCCAAAATCTCTTGGAAGTACATGATTATAGATGAGGGTCATCGAATGAAGAATCACCATTGCAAGTTAACGCAGGTGCTCAACACTCATTACAATGCGCCTCATCGATTGTTGCTCACAGGCACACCTCTACAGAATAAGCTTCCCGAACTGTGGGCTTTACTTAACTTCTTGTTACCCTCTATCTTTAAGTCCTGTTCAACGTTCGAGCAGTGGTTCAATGCTCCGTTTGCTACAACAGGTGAAAAAGTGGAACTAAATGAAGAAGAGACGATTCTCATCATTCGTCGCCTGCATAAAGTGTTGCGTCCTTTCCTGTTGCGACGTCTGAAAAAAGAGGTCGAATCGCAGCTGCCGGACAAGGTAGAATACATCATCAAATGCGACATGTCCGGGTTGCAGCGTGTACTGTACAAACATATGCAAAGCAAAGGAGTGTTGCTAACGGATGGTTCGGAGAAGGGGAACAAGGGGAAGGGTGGTGCGAAGGCCCTAATGAACACGATTGTCCAATTGCGTAAGCTCTGCAATCATCCCTTCATGTTTCAGCACATAGAAGAAAAATATTGCGATCATATTGGTGTGCATGGAACGGTCACTGGTCCGGATCTGTACCGTGCGTCCGGCAAATTTGAGCTTTTGGATCGAATCCTACCAAAGCTGAAGGCGACCGGCCATCGAGTACTACTGTTCTGTCAAATGACTCAGTGCATGACGATTATAGAAGATTATCTTTCGTGGCGCGGCTTCGGGTACCTACGTCTGGACGGTACCACCAAGTCAGAAGAGCGCGGAGATTTACTGAAAAAGTTCAATTCAAAAAATTCCGACTACTTCCTGTTCTTGCTGTCCACACGTGCCGGTGGATTGGGTTTGAACCTGCAGACGGCTGACACTGTCGTTATTTTCGATTCCGATTGGAATCCTCATCAAGATCTGCAAGCACAGGATCGTGCGCATCGTATCGGTCAGCGAAACGAGGTACGCGTTTTGCGTCTCATGACGGTAAATTCTGTCGAGGAACGTATTCTGGCAGCCGCCCGCTACAAGCTGAACATGGACGAAAAGGTTATTCAGGCCGGTATGTTCGATCAAAAATCGACCGGCAGCGAACGTCAACAGTTTTTGCAAAGTATTTTGCACCAAGACGAAATGGACGAAGAAGAAGAAAACGAGGTACCAGATGATGAGATGATTAATCTGATGATTTCACGTACCGACGATGAGTTGGAACTGTTCAAGAAGATGGATGCAGAACGAAAGGCGGAAGAAGTGAAGCCACGTCTGCTGGATGAAGCCGAACTTCCCGACTGGCTGGTAAAGGATGACGAGGAAGTTGACCGATGGGATTACGAGGAAGAGACGTCGATTTTGGGCCGCGGCTCACGTCAGCGAAAGGAAGTTGATTATACCGATAGCTTGACGGAGAAAGAGTGGCTCAAGGCAATCGATGATGGCGCCGATTTCGATGAGGAGCTCGAAGAGGAAGAACGAGAAAAGAAACGAAAAGGACGTAAGCGAAAGGGCAGAGGTAGAGACGATTCTGACGACGAAAGCATTGTATCGACGATGACAAAGCGCAAGAAGGGCATCACCGATCCGAAGATAAGGAAACAGATGAAGAAGATACTGAAAGCAGTGATCAAGTACACTGATGCTGATGGACGCGTACTGAGCAAACCGTTCCTGAAGTTGCCTTCGAGACGGGATCTTCCCGACTATTATGAAGTGATCAAGAAACCGATCGATATCAAGAAAATATTGGCACGCATTGAGGAGGCAAAATACGTTGACTTTGCCGATTTGGAGAACGATTTCTTCCTGTTGTGTCAGAATGCTCAGACGTACAACGAAGAGGCGTCACTCATCTACGAAGACAGTCTAGAGTTGCAGTCAGTGTTTAGCAATGCAAAGGCAAAGATCCTGGACACTCACGAGGAAGAGGAGTCCAACGAAGAAGGTATGCGTGCGAGATGACGATATATCGTTTGTTTGCGAATTAATTTCTAAACTAACCCTTATTCACATTTACAGAGGAAGATGAATCAGATGAAGAGGGAGGCAGCGTGAAAATGAAACTTAAAATATCGAAGGGATCCGCTTCATCCAGTACATCTGCAAAGAAAACGACGCCAGTAAGAAGGAAACGGGCGCAGAAAAAATATACCATCTCTGATGACGATGAAGATATTGATTAGATGAAACATGAAGTAGGATCTAATTTTTAGTGACAATTGGCAGTAAACGGATGTTTTATTTTTATCCATAAGGTATTACTATGAAACAAAGGACGTTGATACCATGCGCGCTACGCTTTAGTTTTGTCAACTACACAGAGGACGCACGAAAATTGGGGCAAAGTATATTTTAAAAGTATAATTTATCCTTTTATTAGCATGACAACATTAACTGCTGCAATTAGGTAACAGTTGGAGCCCCGTAAATAGGGTTTCCGAAAGGAAAATGAGAAAAAGAAATGTAGAAATACGTTGTGCGAAATGTCTAAAACATGAATTGATCACGCTTGTTATCGATCACCTATTTAAGAAGGCGAATTTCTTTAAAGTAACATTATGTATTATCAATTCATAGAGTTCTTAGATGGTATCCTCTTTTCTCTTGCGGGCAAATATTCCTAGCTCTATGTTACTGTAGCTAGTACATGCGTTGTAATCACCGTGCAAAGGTTTAAAGCATGAGAGATTTTGGGTTTCTTTTTCTTTATGCACTTATAGGAAGTGGCGTCTAAGCCATGCTACTTTTATTAATCTTATTATACAGATACATGTCGATTCTAGATATTAATAAGTGTAATGTAACTTAAAATTGTAGCGTTTTTATTCCGAACTCATCCGAATTCCACGAAGTTAATGTTTTGGAAGAAGGTAGAATCTAAATTTATAATCAAAACAAATAAGCTACTCAAAATGACTCATAAATAGAATTAGATGACACTCGTCATTAGCTGACCTGCAATGGTAAGAAAGAAGGTAGAATAGAGTTCCCTATTCATACGTTGGCATTGACAAAATGATGTAAAATAATTACAAACTTCCTGCCAACATTAAGGCTTTTTTTAAATTCTTAACTGTAGAAGTCTATGGATTGGTTAAACCCAGGGGTCTCCAAACTACGTTCTAAGGGTTGCATGCGGCCTTCGATGCCCTCCCATGCGGGCCCCAAAGCTAAAACACCGATTCCAATTTGAATTTAAAACAATCAACGATTTTTTTTTTTTTTATCAGCACACAAACTCACGCGTGTGTAATATGGTGTGTGTATGGTTTCCTACTCAATGATCATATTCCATATGAAATTGAGATAAAATAAACTGCTTTACCACTCCATCATGAACGCTTATTCACTACGGTCCGGTGGTCATGCAAGTCTTGATGGTGTGTGGTAAACAAGCAGACGACATTCATTTTTACGTAACGCAAAATTTCAAAAAAATCATTCTTTTCTTTTTTGTATCCAGGATATTGTTGTAGAAAGGGTTGGGGTTACACATGGATATGTAGTTTTACCTACGGAAATCCCTTATAGCTGCGAACTTTGTGCCACATATGCTGGAGTTGTGCGAAAATACAGTAATTTACGAAGAGGGTACGGCTAACTAAAAGGCAGACATAGGATGACAAAATAAAACAGAGGATGATGCAATGGTAAACGAAGAATATTTTTTGTTTAAGATCAGTTCCAAATATGTATGTGGTAACTACGGTATGTATATAAAGCATTTCGAAAGTATCTTTGCAAAGTTTTATATTACTGCACATATGAAAACACGGCTTTATTAAATGACAGCCGTCTTGAACGAGCGTCCAGTCTTCTCGCCTATGCCACTAATCGAAATGCTACAGGTAAATGCCATTTGCCGTGATTAATGGGCGACGCCCATTTGCGCACACTACTGTGATGCACAAATGCAGTAACGCTAAATTTACGTTAAATCACAGCCTTTTCTTTTGTATGTTATGGATATATGAGATAGAATATTTTATCTCATCAGTACGAGACAGTCAGAGAGTGTAATATATGAATAAGAAAAGAAATTTCACTTCAAATACGAATTATTTGTGGTCATGACATGTTTCATTCACCACTTATAAAAATAATAATAATCGTTGGTCAATACTGCATATTAACACATGCTTCATCACAGGCTGTATCATATACATTTTTGAACCACAAGGATTATGTTTTATGCTTAGGCTGCCTCTTCATATTCGGAGTGCATACTCCATTTTTAAGATGTTTGACTACAGTACGCAAGATTACGCGCGCTATGGTCAAACTGATATACCCAGGAGTCTCGAAAGAAGTAGAACAATATCTTTAGTTAATACATTCTGTAGTCCTGAAAAGGACTGTTGTGGTAAGACACAAAACTAGCGGCCAGCATTGTGTGCTGTTAAACACTGGTTATCACCGCTGGCTTTACTTCTTGGCTGTTGCTGGCTTCTTTGCTGCCGCGGGCTTCTTCTTGGCGGGTACAGCAGCCTTCTTCGGCTTAGGCGTCTTTGGCTTGGGTGCTCCCGTCTTCTTCGAGGGCTTGGTTGCCTTCTGTTTCGGAGCCTTCACTGCTTTCTTTGCAACCTTCTTTGCTGCGCCAGCTTTGGTGGCCGCTGCTGCCTTCGGTTTCTTTGTGGCAGTTGTGGCCTTCGCCTTTTTGGCAGCACCTCCTTCCGCCTTCTTCGTTGCT
>KI422806.1:10143-27260 GCA_000473375.1 Anopheles culicifacies
ATTCTTTTCAACATGTTCGGGTATAGGAGTTTAAAAGAGAAGCGTTACTATCTTTAAACCCCGCATTTAACGTTGATCGTAACGGACGGTCGTAGGAGGGTATAACGCAAGACTTCAAACAATTATTCTGTTTCGGATGATGAGAAGGTATGGAACTATTATGCGGCTACAGGCAGGTAGTGGTAGTTCAAACTCGATCGGGATTGGTTTGGTAGAGGAAGGTGAGGAAGAGTTAATGTTGATCCTACTTAGCGTAGCGAAACGGTAACGAAATGATAGAATGATTCAATCGGCGGCATGGTTGTTGTACGCAATTATGTGGTAGCAGTATTGCAGTTTTCGTTTTGCTTTGTTTACTGTTTATCCCTCGTTCTGCGTTCTGCGCACACACCCAGACACTCTCTTTTGCTCGCGTGTATTTGCTATATTATTTATATTGGAACCTAGTTCATGCATACATTAACTGATGCGAAAACGAAAGGCTGATTTGAGGAAAGGGAGAAGACAAAGACAGTATGGCGATGCAACCGGGTGCCGTATGTGCACGGTTAGTTAGTGTGACTGGTAGTAGGAGGAAAAAGGACAATTTGCTAGCATAGTTGTGTTTTGTGCTGTTTTTTTTTTCTTTTTGTTTTTTGCAATGCGTACCATTTTTCCGCGTGCTCCTTAGTTTATCACATTTCGTGATTGTGGTCTTGACTATTCCTTTTAAGGGTTGTGTAAAAAAAAACAAACAAACAAATCTGTTCTGCACAGAATAGGTGAGAGAGCATGCAAACGTGTGTAGGTAGATGCGCGACTGTCGAAATGCAGCGTACTGTCGCTATTTATATACATATACATATATAGAGCAAACGAATGTGGAACGACACGATAGTATAGGTAGTAGGATAGTAGCGTGGCTGAGTTAACTTCTTTTTGTTTTGTATTTGTTTCGAAAAGGAGACTTTGTCGCCAAGGATCGATCGATTTCGTGTTATATTCCTATAAAATATTATATATTGTATACAACACAAACCACAAAATGGACTATTGCTCCGGTACTAGCAAACCAACCCTCCCCTTACACTTCCCTTTCCAACTTCCTCCTTCCCCCCTTTTCCCTCGCTCCTCTCTACATCGTTTTCGTCGCCGAACAGAATGATTTGTAAAATCACTGACAAACGTTGTCAACAACTATAATCACTGTTGAAGGTTCATTTCACTAGCGAGTAAGCGAAGAATATAATTTATATCTTGGAAACAAACCTGAACTAATGTTGCTCCTACTTACTTTATCCCTCACTGTACAGTTTTTAACCCAACAATGTGTCCTGTGAAAAGAAAACCATACGTTAGGTATAGCATGGTCTATATATTATTTTTTTTTTTTATAAACGTCATCACATTCCAGACGGATTATGCCAAAAGCCGCTGCACGCAATGCATAACGTTAACATCCGAACATTCTACGTGAAATGTTTTGGGGGTTTTGTGCTTTCTTTGCATGCACACGGAAGATATTTGTCCACGCCCTTCTATGAGTTAGTACAGAGCCGTAGTGCTAGATGATGAAGTAAAACAGTACGAAACATGGTTATGTACATTTGTTTATTTTATTGCTTTTATTTCTCAACGTAACATTGGATAAGGATCGTTCTTTCGTCGGTGTACAATCTGAACCATAACCTCATAGGACTAGAACGGCCTGAAACACACTTGCTGAGGATATGCTTGTTATACTGTTTTTACAAAACTTTTTACCCTCGGATATGGAAAATAGTCCTTTCTCGCTTACACTTGTTACAATCGTTTTTTTTTTGTAATTATTTATAAAACCATAATTTCTATCCTTAACGGTAGCCTCTGCCTAGCTATGCATATATAGTGCAAAGAAATGTGTTTTTTAAATATACATATATATATATTAAATTACAACAATAATAAGGTAAATGAAAGAGCACAACGATCAATTACTGGTACAGTAAGGAAATGCGGCAAAGAAATCGAAAGGCACGTCATGTAAAACAAAGCTTTACAATATTCGAAATAAAAAAAAACGCCCCTCTGGCGAAGCATTTCGATCAACTGTGCGATAAGGATAAAATGTAATGTCTCCGTTAAAGAAGCTGAGGAAGATAACACACAGACAAACTTGCGTGCACTAGTGCTAGAAGGATCCCGGATTGCCAAATCAATCAGTAGTGGTGGGTAGAGGAACAGTGTAGCAGAATTAGAGTAGAGACACAATTGAGCCGCAAAAACTACTTATTGGAAGGATTACCAGTGTGGGCGTTCCTTTTTCTATTACGTTTAATGAAACAATCTATAGCTGTGAATCCGTTGTTCGTTTTCTGAACAAAACCCCATTTACCCCATTCGGCTACGGGCGTTAGCTGGGTCGACATATTGTATCGAGATATGCGTTCAATTACATTCATACGAAGGAAAGAAGACAGCTCGGAATTAATGATGTTACAAAGAACATTTCGGTAGTGTGTATGTACATATAATATATAACTTAATAAAAAATAATAATTCTGTTTCATACACTATATATAAGTGGTAGCAAGCAAAACAAACAAACAAAAGGAAGCAGACAAGATAATCACCTTGACAAAGAAACGAACCGAATCTTAGCAGAAACAGACAAACGCAACTCAGTAGTACACGCATCTGTAGTCAGAGCGAGAGTAGTGAAACTAATCTTGTAAACGAACTGCTCATTCCTCGCTTGTGTTTTTGCGTAACAGTGAAGCATTTTGAAGATTTGTAATACTTCTAAATCATTGATGCACTATCGGAATGGAAACGGTAGCAGCGTTTCATCGTCATCGACGCGTAAACCGCCTAAAAGTATGCAAACACATGTTCAAGATCGTTCGAGGAAGGAAGTACATGTGTTGGTGAAAGATAAATAAGACAATGAAACGAAAATTGACCATTCGTTTTTTCTCGTTTGCTACACTAGACATAAAGTTGATTAAAAATCAATTTTAAACTGATATTTTAACACTGAAATGTGTAAATTGGTGTGGTAGAGGTTGTGGGATTTGATTGTGCACGCCTGAAGGTATGCAACATGCTTATAAAATTATTATTAACCATGTCTGAAGGCGTTTAAAATCGAGCTATACTAACAACAGTGCTTGCATATTTTCAGGCGTTACCAATCGACTAATACTACCTATGCCTTAATGTTAATGTCGCTTCGCTGCTACACGTTGTACACTGCTGTTACGCTTCAGGCTAGCCGGTTATCAATCGCTTACCCTTGTTCGGTTCACTTTTCGTTAAAATGTAGCACTAAGTAGTGCAAACAACGGTACCACACTGATGGTTTATTAGTCGCTTCCGCTACTAGGCAGCCAAAAACGAAAGATATAAACCGCCTTAATTATGAGTGCGTGTAACGCACTGTTACGAGAACAAAAAAATCCACAAACACCGAATCATTTCTCGCGGCCTATAAACACATTCCCTGATGCACAGCTGGGCAGGTAACGGTAACGTGGCAGATGTTAGGGGAAGGAAACGAAAGTGATGTCGAGTTATTAATATATTACATACTTAAGTTATGTAGCTATGACGAACAGGAAAACACACACACACATAAAAATGTAATTATAAAATATTGGTTTGAAAATATCAGTGCGATCGCATCTCAAAAACAGACAAATGTCAGACAGCATCGAGAGAGGAATTAATGTTTAATCTACTAAAAAGGTGTCGATTAACACATTTGATCTGCCGACAGATCAGCGGATGGGGTGCTGGCAGTGCTCTTAATGAAGGTTACCAATACAAAGAAGAAAAAAACACGACATCCTAGTAGTAGGGAATGAGTGCACGCCGGATGACAGCAGTAGACACTCACCGCCTCACACAGTAACGATGTTTGCCATTGGTAGAATAATTAATAATAATAGTATTTAAACACGTCTTATGCCGATGCAAGTAACCGTTTACATATACAAGCAGTATCATTGATTGTATTTGAATTGATTAACTGTGATGTTCACTAATCCTGTAGCTGTGTGCTCCACCAAAAGGGACGGGCTAGCCTGCTCAATACTTCCGAACTCTGTTTTCCACAAATTCACAAAGAAAAGGAAAGGGAAAGAGAAGATGATAATGGAATAATTGAAAGTGTTGCAAAGAATACGTGAAGGGATACCGCGAGGAAGAATAGAGAGATTAACCAAGAAGAAGTGAGCTTCTTATGGGAACTTATGCAAAGGTGCTGGCATTGGCGCCCCTTTCGGTCTGGTCTGGATTACAACCAAAAGAGAAGAAAAAACTGGCAAAAGTGAATGAAGCGACATACAATAAATAAAGTTAAATAGTAATGTAACTAAAAGTAAATGCGCTCGAGAGAGAGAGAGAAAATCCCATACGGCACACAAAACACTGGCCCTATCGATTAATTAGCGGTCGATAAAATCACACCCCACCACGTCCTAATCCTAACGAATGTGCTGCTTTCTGTCAAAGTGCTAAATGATTTTTCCACCCGCGCTAGTATTTCCACTGTCACACAGAAAAAAAAAATGCACCAGATTGTGTGGACATTCCAGCCTCAGCGACAAAAACCAAAAAAAAAGGTTAATAGTCTTGGCGCATAAAATTACATCCCGGCCAAATAATCCGGCTATCGCTTTGTTTCGTTTTGTTTTGTGTTCTTCTTTTGCTTTCGTTCATACCGTAAGCACCGCAATATCCGATTGATTAAAGTGCCCGGATGGAAATTGATCCCTCGTTTAGTGTGTGTGTGTTTGCGTGTGTGTTATAGCCACCACCGCCATCATCAATATTATAACCTTATGTTACGTTTTTTTGTTGTTTTTGTTTCTTAACTTCTTTAAGTGCACTGCTGCGGGATGTACTCACTCGATGACAGCTGTTTGTTGTTGTTGTTGCTAATGGTGGTGTTGGTGGTACTCGTCGTACTCGATCCTGCCGCTGTAGTCGACGTCGACTCGACGATAACGCTCGTGTAGTGCGGCAAACCGAACGTATCGGCGAAATGATGCTGCTGCTGGCGATTGGTCGGATTTCGTACAGCGACGGCAGGCTTCTTACCCTCCATACCGACCGTCCTGCCATCGTTACCCAGACCCGCACCCGTACCGTATCCTTTCGCGCCATGCAGATTATTATTGTTGCTGTTAGTGTTGTTGTTGTTGTTAATCGCACCGTTATGGTCGTTATTATTGCTGGTAAGTAGATGGTTGTTGCTGGCGGGATTGTTATTGCTGTGATTGTGCATATGGTTTAGATTAACGTTGACAGTAACGACACCGCCGCCATTAGTGTCACCCTCGGTGCTGCCTGTGCTACTAATAATTATACTGCTGTTACCAGCACGGTTACTGCCATTGTTTGTCGCTTGTAGTGGGTTTGAGCTATTGGTGGGATTTGCACCATTGTTACCGTTCACCGTGCAACCGTTACCGATGGTGGGGTTATTGTTGCCGTTCGTGATGGTGGACACAGCGGGAAGGTTGGGTAGTTTCGATGGTTTTGCTGTACCGGAATCTCCGTTGGGTTCTTCCCGCTCTCCAACGGATCTTGCTGCCGGTGATTCCATGCCTAGCATGCCGGGCGTACTAACCAACGACGCATCACCGAGCTGGAGCTCGTGCTGCCGGAAGTGCTGCTGATGCGAGACCGGTCCCAGGTGGTGCAGGGTGTGCTGATGCTCGAACGGCTGCTGCTGCTGCTGCGAGATACCATCGAACGGAGAAGCTGAGCTAGTGCTGCCGTCCAACGTTGCCGGGGAGGCATCATACAGAAAGGTGGAAGTCCCATTAGCAACGGCCCCGTTCGTATGCGGATGCTGTTCGAGATGGTGTTGTTGCTGGTGGTGATGTTGCTGCCCATTCGTTGGGCCGTAGTGGTTCTCTAGGTGCATATCTCCATAGCTTTGATCTGCGCCGGATCCAACATGCTGCCGCAGTACTCCTGCTCCTCCACCGGCCATAGACATCGAAGACGTTGCCATACTACCATAGCTAGGTGGATGGGGCTGTTGTTGTTGTTGAAGATGGTGCTGCGTCTGATGATGCTGCTGCTGATGGTGCTGATGGTGTTGTGCAAGCGTTCCTTCAGCCTCCGAACTACTACAGCTGTTGGAACTCGCTGAAAACGGACGCAAAGAGATCGGATCCTGCCGGGAATCATAACCGCCATAAAACTGATCGTAGTACGGTTCCAAAAATGCGTCACTACCATCCGTACCACCGTGATTACCCCCATGCCCATCAAGCATTCCACCAGTAGGTGTTGCGTTCATGCAGTACCCGGTACTAGCCGTATTTGGCTCCTGATGCGTACCTCCAGAACTGTACTGCATCTGCAGCTCGTAATCGTCATGGCCCGGCATGGAAGAGCCCGGGTGAGTTACCAGACAGGCAGAAGGGGCTCCCGGTATAGGGCCCAGGCTGGCATCGTCATCTAGACTTGCCAGCTGAATGAAGCTACTGTGTTGTTGATGTTGCTGGTGTTGCTGGTGCTGTTGTTGTTGCTGCTGCTGTTGCTGTTGTTGTTGATGGTGATGATCCTGCAAATCCTTCCCCAACATTAACGAGTTGTAGGACATGCTGGCCTGATGAGGAGGTTGCAGTGATTGTGAGTTGCCCCGCCGTCCAGTAGCATTCCCACCCACCACCGTACCACCGATCGGTGACATATGGGCCGGAACGCCGGACGTTAACCCGGATACCGGTGTCATCGTGGCGGCCAGTGCCGTCGCTGGCTCACTAAGGCTACGATCTTTGTTTGCACTACCCGCACCACCAACGCTGCCAGTTGTTTCCGGCTTGACGTTCGGTGACGTTTGATGCTGTGTAGTACCAGTGCTGTGCTGTGGCTGCTGAACCTCATTCAACAGCAGATCTTGTGCTTCTTGATCGCTGGAAAGGCATCAGGAATAAAGAAGAGGTTTAAAATGCACCCGCCCCGGGTTTTGTTGGAACTTGAGCTATACCAGTCCGTCGGCTCAATGCTATTTACCTCAAAACGTAGTTGACGCTGACGATGCAATGTGGCCGCGAAGAGCGAGTATTGTGGACAACGGTGGCGTATGATTGTACCCACGCCCAACCACCCCCTTTCGTTAAGAACCGATAATACTTTGTTGTAACCTGGCCCTTGTACATCACTACGTAACAAAACCAGACAAAAAAAAAGCATGAGTCAGACGTTTCTTGCAGCTAGAGAGAAGGCCAAATTCTTCAGCTAATTGACTCACAAACGAATGTATCGATTACACCATGGTTGGTTTACTTACAAACTTGATGCGAATAGCGCATATGAAGGATGTCCGCTGCGTGGACGTACTGGTAGAGTGTTTTCTCGATGAGATCCTGTGGCTCGTACCCTGTAAGCTGCGCCACCCTGTGCGTGTGTCGGAAACGGTACAAAAGTAAAAAGAAACCATGTGAGAGGGTTCTAAGACGCGCACATATTGAGTTTATAAATTGATTGATTTTTTTTTTTAGGGAGAAAAGGGAAAAAATTCTTCCGGCTTACTTTCCCTCTGCATTCCCTACTGCGAAGCGAATGCGAAAAACAAACAAGCGTCCGGTAACGAGCGCTGACGATAGTAAAAACACAAGTACGTAAGTGTTTTCCCTCTACATTTCCACCGACTCCCTGCTGTAAGTCGAAAGTGGCCCAATCGATGGTGTGGTACTTGAATGAAAAACGAGATTTGACACGTTGCAGGGATTTTCAGCGTCAGCAAACAAACCACCCAGGACAAAGCGGAACAGCTACGGAAATTGTTCTGGGTGGAAAAGTGGTTGGGTGTCTTAATGCGCTGAATGGAACTCGTGAAAAGCAAAGTACCGATTTTACCAGCGCTATAACAACGGAAGAACGGGCTCGTCTGGGGCGCTATTCGGTGCGAATCAATAATGGAGAACATGCTTGCACTACTTACTTTGCATCGAGAAAGATCAGCTTCAGGTCCATGCTGGCACGGAACATAAACATGTTCTGGTAGAGTTTGATTTCCGTAATGGCAGACGGTGGCAGTGAATGTCCGACCGCCACAAGGCCCAGATTTTGGATGCAACTATGCCCATCGCCGTACGTTGCATCGCCCGGGTATATGCGTGCCTTCAGATATCCCGAACAATGTATAACCTGCAAGGAATAGAGATATCGGGAACTAGCTCCACATATACGGGGTCGATCGAAATGCTCACCTTATAGCCACTGGTCGTGAGACCGGCATTACGCTTCGCCAACACACACTTCATGCGCAGAAAGAAGGTACGCTCGATCTCAATCGTCTGCGACAGATGATGTTGACCGTAGCTGTGATGGTGATGATGGTGATGATGATGATAATGGCCATGGTGATGATTGTGATGATGGTGGGACTGTTGGGGATGTTGCATCCCGTACCCAACCGTACCCGTACCGTACGTGGGTGTACTGCCCGTCCCGAGCGGTGAATGTTCGCCAGTTCCGCCCAGATGCGACTGTTGCTGATGGTGCATTGCGGTTTGCATATCGTTAGGCGATAAACCGGGCGGTACGGTTTGGCCGAGTGTGCCACCAATCGCGGCAATGGAAGTGCCGGACGAGGCGAGACTTTGTGGTGGCGAGTCACCACCGCCTGGATGTAGCAGACTGGCAAATGGTGAGATCGGCGAATCGGACACATTTGGCCCGGGATCGGCAATGGACGAGTGAGGCGTGGAGGAAAGCAGCGGTCCGGTACCGGTGGGTTCGGAACCGGCAGCCGAAGGCGGTGGTACAAACATGTTCGGCTGCAGCGACAGTACCGACGTCATCTCGTCCTGATCGTAGTTGTGTATGTACTCGTAGATGGAGTTACCGGTCAGCTCCACCTGGCTGAGACCGAGATGTACCGAGGCCGTCTCCGAGATGTACATAATCTTCCCATCGGGTGCGACGACAAAGATAAACCCATCCAGGGTCTGCAGCAGGTGCGAACCGAGCTCCTTGATGGCGAGATCGCGCGGATTGTTTGGGATGTGCTGTGAGCCCCAGGCATCGCCCAACCCTACACGGTGACGGTGCAATGAAACGCGTTTGTAATCGATGTAATCCTACGCTGATGACCTTATACCAACCTTCGGGGAAAACTGCACGCATCTTCAGGTAGGACGTAGTAAGTCGGATGATCGACGCCTTATCGAGCTGTGACGTGATAGCGCTCGGCAGCGGCAGTAGCTTTGCAAGCTCCAGAAATTCAGCATTTTCCTTTTCCCGCCTGGAGCGGGCGGCATTTTTGCTCTTCTCCTTCATCGCACACCGCGTTGTCGGACCTGGGCGCGTTGTGGCGGCACGAGTGTCCAAAAAGGAAGCAGATACAATAATTGGTTGGATTATTGTTTTATAAAAGCTTTGGACTAGAGATGGTAAAGTTCCTCACAAAAATCGGATCGGATCGGAACACGATTATTTGCTTTGTTGTTAGAATGTTCCCAAGAAGATATTTAACTTCCATGAGTCGTTGTATGAATCATCAAAAGTTTCTTGACTAAATTCTTCTTCTTCTTTGGTGTAACGACCCATTTGGTCATGTCTACCATTTCTGGCTAACGAGACTTAATTATACCACGTAGTTGGATAGTCAGTTTCTCACTACGGAGGAACGGGCCATCATCGCCTCGGCCATTGGACCGCCCGCTTTAACCAAAATCTAACAATCTGCTTTTTTGTATCACAGTCAGACTTTAGACACTTAGTCTGTCGTGTAATTACGAACACTAATAATATCCTACAGATCCTACAGTAATTGATCACAATCGGCACCAAGTAACGACATTTTACAAAAACTTGAATCGATTCAAAAGCAACGATTCTCACCGAACTAAAAAAAAAGGTATCGGTACTATGAAACCGGCTTGAACTAAACCTGATGTATCGTGAATCTGAACGGCTAAAAGTATCGGAACGGATCAATCCAGCAAAGTTTTGGATTTTTTTTATCAAATTCAAATCAAATCGTCCATCTCTACTCATTGGTCTTATTCGCCCCTTAAACAGATAAATTGCAAACCCATATTAATACGCGACGGTAATAACGAATCGATATGAGAATATCGGTTTACTGCTGGCACTATTTATAAGCACGCTACATTGATCGCTTCCTGCGGTATGAATCATCACTATTTTCGCAACTATTTCTTCCTCAAGCTTACGATGCGCAATGCAATAGATAACGCGACGGTGTGGATGCAGTCTGGTGGAGATAGTTCCCCTATATCTAACTACGTCCTGTAGCAAACAAAGCATCCCAGTGACCTCAATGCATCTGTATGCAAGGAATTTGCAACTCGTGCGCATTCTCACCAATCTTAGAATTACTTCCCCAACTATTGCCCAACCGTGGCGGTTTCGATAGGATCATAAAATTACCGAAGATTTATGACCTACGCCAGAAGTAGAGGACGGAATAGAGTTGGTTGGTGCTGAAACTATGCTCATGATCTACTACCATTCTGCTCATCTTTCTGCTCAGTTAGAATTGGCATGCGCTCTCAAGATAGTTCCTCCTCGTTCTCAAGAATTTGAGAAAAATCTTCACTAAAGAACCTTAATAACACATATTTCCATTTTCACATACACTCACACACAAACAGAAGCAGATATGTTAACATACTCCAACACTCTATTTCCACTACAAAAACTCACTTTTAGGCATTTTTGGTGACCAAAGCGTGTTCTAACAGGTTACAGAATAACTTAACAGCACTTCCCACAGGGCATGTAACGCTTTTAACAGCAATATAGCCCCCCTTTTTCGTACAGCAGGAAAAAATGACACAGTCGCGAAAAAAGGCACACTCGCGGGTCCGCGGCTAACTGTTGAATGGGGCTGGGCGCATTACGATCGACACGCTGCCTGGGCGCGTACTGACACGAAGATCGGCACGATGTGCAACAACAAACAAAAAGCTCCCAGTGTCGCCTCGGCCGCGGAGGTTGCTGTTATTGTTGTTGGGTCTATTGGATGACGTAGCACGGGTGTGTACGTCCAGGCTATCCTCCTAGATCCAGACTACCTATGTCCAGTTATGATAGTTACTGAAGACATACGCATTACCGTGGTGATCGCTTTGCGCTAATCAAAGAAGTTCTTTATAAACCTTCGGTTTATTCGTTGCTGCATTTCTTTGATGGTTTTAGTGCTTTACAGCGCTATAAATCTTGCAACTAGACACGCCGCTAGAACAGCGAAGGAGCAACGAAACAGTCGATTGAATGCTACGCTAATCGAAATGATAGACGGCAAAGCCTTTCTATTTAGCCTTCCACCTCAACTGATACCTTTCTTCTCGCGCCCTTTCGAGGGTGTTTGGGAGCCCTTTCTCTCTCTCTCTCTGTGTTCCCTTGATGCCATTGCTCGTGCCAACTCGAGAGCCCAATGTTTACGTTAATTTGCCTTCAAACGAATCAGTGGTCCCAGTGTCATTACCAACTCCGCATACGCCCAGAACCCACCCCGAAAGAAGATACTTGACCAAGTACCTTTGTGTTGGCGTGTTTGGGTGGGAGGAGGAGAACGGGGAGAGTAGTACGGTGGCACCTATGTTTTAATAGAGTTGTTTTGGGTTTTTGCCAACTGGCGGCAACATCATATCTTTGTTTTCGCAGCCAAGACGATAAACAAGCGACGCCGGGGCCACGGGAAACTACAACCCTCTTTCCATTTTCCACCCCTTTCCGCACAAGACAGCCACGAAGCAGTCGGGGTTTTGAAGGGCGACGGCGGGTAGGCTTAGTTTTTTTTTACCTTTTAGCTGCCCTAGCTGCAGGGTGCGTTTAGAGAAGGGAGAGACATTGGCCATGATTGGAGCGGGTACGAGACCTGTCAGCTGTAAAGATGTCTTGTCAATAATGTATTGGAAAAATGGGTTCCGCTGCTCTTGCCCTGATGCGGGCACTCTATCTGCATCACAGCGATTGTTGTGCATCGTCTTCGTCGATCTTTAGCATCGCCGTTAGCGATCGGCATGCAAATCTCCTTAAAGATACCGCACCGAGCGGATACAATAGTCCCAGTGGTGTTGCCACCAGCCGGGGAACGAGACAGCAATGCGGGCCGCTTTTTTGCCACGGCCAGCAGTAATCCTGTACCCTGCGTCCTGCAAACGATACACACCGGAACCCTGCTTTCCTGGCTGTAATAAACGCTTTGTGCGTTGCTTTTTATTAACCGGAACCAAAACAAGGCCACAGCCGAAACGAACGGGCACACACGCCCCACACACGCCACTCCGAAACGACTCGTATTACCAAGGTGTGCTAAAGAGTGCTAAAGAGTGCATGCTTGCCGAGCAGAAGATGCAGTTTGAGAGAAGAAAAAAAAACCGATTCATCCCTTTACGGTCCAGCACGGTGCAGCGTTTAGTGCGATCCCGCTGATGGGGTCGTAAAACGTCTGACCATCGTCTATTGCCCACTCGGAAAGGTGCACAACCGAACGGTGCGAGATGGAGTTTGTAAAAATGAGCATTCTATTTTAATGAACTCTCGTAAAAAAGCGTTGTGCTTGTGAAGATAAGAAAAGTTCAAAGGGCAAGTGGGGGGGGGGGGCGTTTGGGAGGGGGGAAACAAGTTAAAATGTTAAATGCCGCACAACCAATGTCAAGTGTGGGATGTTTGGGAGACAACGCCAACAAAAAAAAACAAAATTGTTCAATAAGTATGAAAACGATAAGTTTATAGAATATTCCAGATTTTCCCTTGAGGTATTAGGCATTAAAATAATAACACGTGCAAATCTATGCCCGCCCAGCCAAAATCATCGCTGATCGCTTGCGTATCAAATGTGGTGGAATCGTCACGGGAATGGAAAAGAGCACAAGGCCCGTTCGGGCCCTTTAAGCGGCCGGGATGGCCGATCACTAAGTTTACGACTCGTTCGTGCCTTTCTTTAGTTTGCTAGCGAAAACATCCGCTCCGCTCGTTTGCCCTTTCCCCCCCCCCCCCCCCACGCCAAGTGATTTTCTCCATAAACCTTCCTGTGACTAACACTCGATCGCACGATCGACGACAGTTCGTTTGCGTGCACGATACACCAAAGGAAGTGATACACAATTGGCTTTGTTGCGCGACGGTGGCAGCTGTCTTAGGACGTGCACCACCAACCACCGCCAGTCCGCCGTTTTGCGCGAACGCCGGATGGTGAGGTTCGAATTACGGGCGGTAGTTACAAGCGATGCGCCTTCGTGCGGTGTCGTTTGATTTGTTTATGAAACGCAGAAAAGCAGCACAACCAGCGAAGGACATCGACCGGGTAGCCGAGGGTTTTTGCTGTTCCTGGTGTCCGGATACAGTGCGCGCACTTCTGCTGCTGCTGCTGCGTTCCGGTTGACCTGGGATACGTGTCCGGGCGAGTTTGCTCCATCGCAGCGGCCACAACCGCCTACCCACGTGGTGTCGAATTAGATGTTTTGAAATCTGACTGCTTAGCGATAAGCGATTATGTAATCGAGTTTCTGAATTTAAACTAACCAAGCACCCTACACGCTTGCCGACAATAATTTGCCTAGCCTGCGGGCGTGCCAAGGCACAAAAGAGAACCATCTCATCATAGGGCATCTTGGAGGAGATTTTATTTAAAAAAAAAAACCTTTCGCCTTTTATAAACAACAATCAGAGAAACCTTTTTTTTGTCACGTACGATGTAGCTCGCCGTTAAAGAGAATTTTTAGCCAACTGGTTAATGGTTCTACATCAACGCGATCGTGCGGAGGACAAACGTTTCTATCGTGTTTTCTTTCTCTATGCTTTAGGCTACTGTGGCTGTCGCCACCAGCCGACTACACACATGATTGCTATTACTTTTACAACTATTCTTCCCTTCGCCCTGGATGTATGTTACGCTTGAACAGTTTAACGACCCGGTTGGAGATCCTTTTTTTGATTTTATGCTTTTTCTTTCATTTAAGCATAAGAAAGTATTCCGTTGTTTTCACTGAACTGGTTTTATGTTGCGTAAAGTAGAATTAGTTGACATCATTTATTCACTTTTTTAATTGTTTTCTTCTTCTTTATAATGCGCTAGAACCTTGTAAAGCGCACCGAGCTGCTCCATACTTTAGATGTTTATGTTTCATGCTCTACTCATGCTTTATCTCAACAACAATTTATAGTAACATGTTTTTATAACAAACTTTTCAAATTATAATTTTGTTTTTATTATTACAATAATGAATGGATTTAAAATAATTTAAACAAAAATGTTCAGTGCATTTAAAATTTTGAAACTATTTTAGGATATAAAGCCAAACATAAAAATGGTATCGAGATTTTCTTTTCACTATTGAATATCTTTTTTTTTAAATAGCAAAAGAAGTTAACTGAATTGCACTGGTTGGTGATGTTTTTTTTTAATAATTTTATTATTCACTAATCGATCACCTCATTCTTTATTATCTACTATAATTCACCACGGCCTCAGCAATACGGCCGAGCCGTTCTTCGTGAATTAGAGAAAAAAAATCACGATCCTTTATTATTTTTAAACGGCTGAACCGAGGTTCGGTGGCCGAGGACACCGAGGCGCCGGTCTCCGAACGGACAGGACCGAGGTTCGAATCCCACGTGGGCCGTTCCCCCGTACGCAGGACTGACTATCCTGTTGCGGGTACAATTCAAGTCACGGAAGCCAGAAATGGCAGGCCAAGACCTCTCGAGGTTGTAGAGCCAGAGAAGAAGAAGAAGAAGAACCGAGGTTCGAAACACATGCAGGACCGTTCCTCCGTGCACAAGACTGACTCATTCCGGGTAAATTCAAACCACGGAAGCCAGAAAGGGCAGATCTCTTGAGGTTGTAGAGCCATAGAAGAAACAAGTCAACTTTCGAGACAAAAACTAGTCAAATTACACAATGCACTCAGTTCCATCATTAAATAACAACTGTTGACTAATGTATTGCCTAGCTTCTCAAACCTATTGTTTTTGTTTTATAATAATAAAGGTTTGCTGTTTTGTTTTTACCTCAAAGATCCGGTTGGTTTGACCAGAACAATTGGATTGAATTGACGCGTCGTCAAAATGGTTGATCGAAGGTTCGTGCTTGCTCCTTTCGAAGACACTACACCTATAACACTTCCACTGCACAAACGAACACACTTAAAAGGATCGTTTCCATCTTGAACCGATTCAAGTCACTCACTGAATTAAACGTCAACGTTTAAGCGATCACTTCAAACGCACTTTAATTCACGATCACAACTAATCCATACGTACACGGTTCGCCTCCATTGCTGGTTGATACACGGGATGCTGGTAATGCACGCAAACACGCACCACTAGAACGTTTGTGATCGTCTGAAACGCGTGTGCCGACTGAACCGTTCGCCCAACCTGTACGGACTCGCCATTCCTACCCTCAAGCCATCTTCCGCCCTTCCCCCTCCCAGGCAGGAACCGTGCCGCGATGTTGGAAACACCGCCAGCATAACAGCGCCCATGCGACAGTATGCTTTCATCTCGCTTTGCCACTTTCGTACCGCAACCGGAACAGAAAGCAACGAAAGGAAGCTGTACCAAAAACCAGGGAGGGAAAAACGTGCGAGCAAATCGCACACGCGAGAAAACCTGCCGTGTGCGTAAGAAGGGGTGCACGGTTTCAGCGCCAACGGGGAACTTGGAAAATGTACGAGTAAACGAGGCAGCGAGCGAGCGAGATCATCGAATGGGCGTGTGAAATGAAACCTGTTTTCCACCCTACTGGTTTTGGGGGGAGGGTTTTTCCAAGGTGTGAGCCGGTTTGCTATAAGTTTGCTCTTTGTTTGCTATAAACTTGAGTGAAGTTTAAGTGAAAATTAAGAAACGATTTGTTTTGTTTGCTTAAAACCACGTAAGACACGTAAGACAATTAAAGTACGCTTGATAAATGTGAAACTATTACTAATAATTTAATAGGTAATAATTGCAAGTTAGGAAAACAACAGACATATCATAACTAAAAGAAAATAAACATAAAACTATACAATTTAAAGATAAATATGAAAAACTACAGTAAAAGCAATATGAAATGTTATGGAAAAAGATAGAAATAAAAGCAAATAATAACATGAAGTAAAGAATTGATTTTATTAAACAAATGTGATGAAGCTAGGCATTATTATTCAACGCTTCTTCCCCAGTACCAAAACTATTAAATTTTATTGTTATTAGTGAGACAATTCCTCACAACAAGCGATCCATTTCATTGTAACTCATTTGTCTCGGGGAGAGGCTTGCTTTGAGCGTCAATAGTGCCACATTCCTGCATCTGTAACCCCCAGGGGAAGGAAACGATTGTTTTAATAACCCTTCCGCTACGTGCCGAAGAGGTCGATTTTGTAGAGACACCCGGACGACGTGAAATACAAAGCTGATGGAGAACCGATTTTCCGAACAGCGCGCGAGACGTAATTCGACACGCACGGGGGAGGTTACGCTGGTGCCAGCGTATGTGTTTACGTTTGTTTGCTGGCAGTTTGGCAGAGTGAAAGTGGGAGGGAGGGAGGGAAAACAAAGGGGATACCCAAAGGGTCACTGGAAATGCAACAAATTGGATCCCGCGCGCAGCCGATACATTGTAGAACAATGTTTTCACTGTTGGCCCCGCTACTCGGCAACATTAATGCGCCAGGGAGGCTGTAAAAACTCGCACTGTTGCAGGATCATAAAGCTCTTTTCGAACGACTACGAAAAGAATATTGGTGCTATTTGTATGCAACACTGTGCAACGGATTGGATAAGATTAAATGCGAATCAAAGTGACATTACTGCTGTTTGGACTGGGTCGTAATAAAACATGTTACGAATTTAAAGCACCAAATCGGCGGGACCAAATGGGAACGATAATATTTCGCTTAACGCCGTTCGTCCGCCTACCCTTTTGGGAAAATGCTGGAGAATTGTCCAACGGAAGTGTGCTTCTATTTTATCTCCAATTGCTCTCAGCTTCCACACTTGCGCAAACGCGATGTACGCTCGTGTAGCTCCACCCCTATCCGCGACGCAATGCGTGCTATAAAAGTGCCATAAACTCTTGATGATATGCTTTTTGATTGAAAAAATCAATCCACACCGGCACTCCTGTTGCGGTGCATCATTTCTACAAAAAATGCATCGTGATTTTCCAAAGATTT
>KI422806.1:29125-49444 GCA_000473375.1 Anopheles culicifacies
ATTCTTTTTATTTTTTGTTTAAAAAATTCTTTTTAAATAACACTTATCAGCATCCAGTTTAAAGTGTATATTTATTGCTCTTCAGTAGAAACGAATAATGAGCTAGGATACTCCAATAAAGGAGGTATTAGAGGAGCTCTACATATATTTTCATTTCAACTCTTAAACTCACTATAAAGCTCCTTAAACTCAAGGCATTCATTCTCACGACGTTATGTTATTTAGCTCAAAGTTCAATTACCCTGCGAGTTGATCTCTAAGAAGATCACTGCTATTCTAATGTATAAGCACAATTTCTAATAAGCAACAAAATTATGAGACATTCTCTAGATTCACTCAAAATCGCCGTCGGCGGACAACATTGCAGCAAAACGCAAATTTATGCACAGCAAGAGCGAAATAACAACACTCGAACGGAAACGTGCCGGAACCGATGGCACGATCGCCTACCGTGTGCCGAGGGCTCATGTACAATTATCTACTGCTTCCAATTAAAACAAACAAGCTTCCCGTTTTTAACTTTCCCCCTTTTTTTTCGCCACCGGCAAAGGATGCAATCCAACGCCCTGGTGTGTGCGGGTGTTACCGGGTGTGCGTTCCCTTTCGAACACGGCTTTCTATCACCACATTGTCATCATTGTCTCGCATCGGTCGCTGTTGTTATTGTTGATGAGGGGATTTTCCGGCTCGTTTGCCATTTTCCACACACACACACACACACACACACACACACACACACACATTCCTGTGATGGTTCGTGAGGGTGTAACGGAAGCGTATAGAACAATAGCGACGGAAACGATGGTTTTAACCCTCGATGAATACGGTTGAGGGAGAGCAATAATAATAATAATAATCACCGATGACAACTACTTAACGCAAACACTACTTCCCGGCGTACACAGGACAGACAGACACGTGGTTATGATTTTCTGGTCGGAAATGGGAGTGCATATGTTTTTTTTTTAAGATTTTTTTTCCATCTTTTCCTCCTGTTGTTTTAAATAACAGATTGAAATGAAGTGACGCTGGTGAAGGATGTGAAGCATGCTTGTTAAACTAATTCCAACCTAATCGTAACGAGCCGTTGAGCGGATGCTTTGTGCGCTGGTTTATTTATTTGTTTACCGGTATTATTTTTTAAACGTTCAGCACGGATTACTGGCAGGAGTTGAAACGCTGTAATAAATATAAAGAATCAATGCTGAAAAAACCGCTCCGATCCTGCGTACATCTGGTACAGTGTATTTCTGGGACTACATGTAACTACATTTTAAGGTATGTATGAGATGAGAAGAATAACTTTTATACGAGATTATCTCCGATGTTAGAGATGGGAATAATCACTCTTTTCAAAGCGTTGAAACGAAGTGAAAGAGAATGGTTATAAGGATGTGAATCTTCGACTCACTCTTTTGAGATTGATGAAAAAATATTACTCTACGCCAATGCTTTAATTGCTCCTACGCTTCATCTCACTCTCACTCTTTGTGCCAACTCACTCCTTTTGGCAATGACTCCTCTGAAAGGTAGCTCCAGACATCCTGGTTTATTTGATGACCTGACTTTGCTCAGGGCCCCTCAGCCGACGGATAGTCGCTACACCGATCTCTAGTAGAGTAGAATCTCTTGGAGGACCAGCAGGCAGCAGGACAGTTCGAGCCCCACCAGCTCGAACCAACCCTACCACAACCTTTGATCCTTAATTTGAAACATGGACAATTCCCAAGATATAAAGATAGTTCCTAATTCTTCTTTTCTACTTTACTAGCACTACCAGAAGTGATTTTCTGCCATTTCTGTCTTCTGTGACTTGAATTTACCCGCAGCAGGATAGTTATTCCTGTGTTCGGAAAAAAAACGCAAATAATTTTGGAGTAAATAAACAGCGTTAAAGTTTATCGTGCTTTTAACCGACCCTTAAGCAGCTTTTCGATAAAACGTCAAAAATAAGCAAAATAAGCTGAAAATAATAAAAAAAAGGTAAGCATAAGATAACATAAGCATTATAGAATTATTATTCGATAATGAATCACTTTACTTATTCTACCATTAGTTGTCAGGCTTCGTATCTTGCAAAACGTATATAAAAGTAACATCGATCACAGCCGAACAAACGTAAGAAGTGCAACATTTTGGTTTCGTATTTTGTTTGATTAGGAACTAATTCTGGATGAAGTTTGTTTGGCTGCGTCAAGTAGAGCAGAACCTGCCCAAGGCCAATGCGGTGAAAAAGGCTTTCACAGAGAAAAGAAATCATACAATTTTATGAAACGAATCGTTTCGTTTAGCTGTGTCGTGTGACGACAGGCGATTGTTTTGACACATGATAGAGTACCATGTGCATCCAAATAAACAACAAAGTTCCACCGAATGCCACAACCCACTACTAATAAGCCTCATAGTTCCGATATGTACCTCGTGCTACTTAAGAAACCTCATAAAGGGAGGATGATGTATCATTTATAAACAAGCCCCTTAGTTACACGGAGTTTGTTGTAAAAGTTAGTCACTTTCATAGTTTTGTTAAGTTCTATGGTATTTTAAACAAGCCCCAAAGTACAACCGCGGTTCGATTTTAGCGTAAGCAGCCCTCAAACAGCCAATTTGTTCGATTTCTACATTTCTGGCTACTATTTATGTTCTGGCTAGCTGAAGTATTGCCGATGGAACGATTGGCGGCCACCTAGCATGCAAATTTCATCTCCATGTGAACGGAATGCGTGAATGAGCTGGATGGTCTGCAGTGGCGGATCGAACGGTAGCTAAATTAGACGACATCAAAGAACTTCGAATATTTAAAGGTAAAGTTTCGATAGTGATGGGTGTCTCCGACGTGGATGCTGGTTGGAGACTTCAAAAAGCTAGGTCTTCCAATCGTCATCTCTTGTCATCTACCTAAAAACGCTTAACACTCATAATTGAAGAGTCTTCTCTATTATTCACACTTACGTATCCTTCTGAACATTCTCGACTCTAAATGGTTTTGTCAGCTATGGGCAGTGTCTGTGCCTGTAAACAACTAATACTAGCGCTTTAATCAAAAACAAACAACAGCAGGATTGATAGAAAGTTGGATTGTTTTCTAAGTCAGTAAATTATGTTGGGTCCATTGAAACAAGCCGTACCGCATCTGAGTGACAGCCAAATCGTTTCTTCCAACACCAGTATGGTGCATTCAACCTGCATAAACACTGAAATAATGAGGACATTCTACCATTCCATGCCGGAAGCCTTCCCACACATAATATCCGATTCAAGGTATATTCATATCCAATCATCCAGATCCGTTCCCACACTCAGCAGACGTGAACGGAACCCCCTGCCGTTGCCGTTAAATCGTGTCCTTCCGCGTGTTGGTCCAATTCAACGCTCTCAGGCGTCCGGACGGCGAAGCTGCGCCAATCTTGCGGAAAACGTGCTACACAGCAGGTTTTTGATGAGCGTTGGAGTGAAGTTCAAAGCCATTAGTGGTGCGTAGGAAGACGGGGATTGTGTGTAAAACACTGCCCAGAAACACAATCGAAACAATTGGAATAAGGTCATGAAGTCAGCAAAATTCGGCACGTGCCAAGTACGAAAGGTAGTTTGTTATAAAAAAAAAAGTCAACTCTCTGTACTGCTGAACTTCTGCTTGTATTTTCTTTTACTTTTCTGTACAAGATTCCTTTTTAATGAGATTCGAATGAGGATACACGTAAAGGAACAGTCGGTTAGACATGAAATGCCGATCGATCTACTCGTTTTACATTATGCAAAAAGGTACCGTAATGTTCTTGCGTGTTCCTTTTTTGCTAATTACCCGCTGCATTATGCTGCATTGCATTCAAGGATTGACTTTCGGTTACCTTTTACACGCCCGATGCTCCGTAGCTGTGCTTCGGCTCTGTTAGCACACCTCATTATGCTGGAACGGCAAATCGAGCCCTCCTAACTTCCTTTCACAATGACACGAAACACATACACAGCAACCATCTTTAATCTGACGCTAAAAATCTGTCATCCCAAAACGTGAGACAGTCGCCTATTCTACTCACGTGTACGTGTGGAGGACAATAGAACGATCGTGATAGGACGGCAAAATGATCTGCTATGATTTCTTCTCATGCCTTTGAGAAAAAAAAACAACCGACAAACACAAGAGATTGAAGGGTCTCTAGGTGATTTAAATAATTCAACCGCACGTTCGGTTATAACGCCATTTCTTCCTGATGTATAGAAAATAACAATATGATACCTTTTAAATGCAGTGCTATTGTGTCATAATATGTATTCAGATACTTAAAATCTGTTATTGCTTTGGTCAATTTTTATTTCATTTTATTTAACTTACATCGTGGTTTGTGGGAACTTGAAATCACTTAAGTAGAAATGTTCCAGTCATTGTAATTCGCCCAAATAGTATTACGCGTGCTGTTGCTAACTTTTTAATAGTCTATTTTAGGTTAACATTTTCCAAGCAAACATGACGTAGTCAAGCAATGTTCAAACAATCCGAAAATTTCCTTCAAATTCGCACGCATAGCTTATAACGTTCAAATTTTAAAAGGACCACCACGTGTAGAACCAAATTTCGAACAAATTTAAACAGTTACAGGTTTGATTGTACCTTAAACAAAGCATCTGATGTTATATGCAAGACACATAAAAGGAATTATTAAACTTTTTTTTAAACCTAAAATCATTGAACATGGGCGGAACCCTTCACGAACACCTTTTTACTCATTCGATCAAAGGTACGGGAATCTATGTTGCTTCGTGGATACGCCCCTTTTTCAGCATAGCAGCATTATTTGCAGCAGGGAGAACCCCCTTTTACCTCGCTTGTGAAGTATGTTGGGTTTTTATAGCAACCAATCGGTAGGCAGCATTCGGATGTGTTGGGATCGTGTTACATGACGAAAGATTACAGATAATGTATAGAAATCATCATACCTAGCATATTTATGTTTCACTAATAGCTGCAGCAGTTTGCATAGTATGTGAAAAGAAACGCTTTTTTTACTTTACAAAATGTGTTGAAGTGCAAAGATGCATAAGCTTACAGTGAGAGCACAGATTGTGGAATGTGTTATCCTACAATTTGATTTGTTGCGATATCATGTATTTGTGTAAATAAGTGAGTAAGTAAACTTATATTAAACAGTAAATATTAAATTCTAATAAAACTAAAAACTAATTGTATTATTTTAAAAAGTTGTATTGTTATGCTCATCACTGTACAGTCGAAACGACTGATTGGTGGATTCCAAATCTATCGCACCATTTATAGCTATATACAAACAAATTATGCTTTATTCTTTTCCACCGTACTCATCTCTATTGTTTTTCAATAACTTTGCATTATTTGCTATTCGTGCAATGTGGAAAAAGTGCATTTTTCTACATTGTTTACAACAGCCTCCAGATGCAATTCCAGCTGTCAAAGTGTGTTTGTGCAACTGTCATAATCAGCTGCTGTCATGCATTCATTAGCAATGGTAAACAAACTCGGTTTCGTGCATATTATTTATTCTGCGAGTATTTATTGGAAGAAAACATTGGCTTAATCAAAATTTAGTGAGCAATTATCAATTGTGATAGCTATAATATTTAAACAAAGACAAAATGCGAAGACGCGCAGGAGTTGGTGCTATTCAAAAGCAACGTTTGGAGGCCGAGAAGTATAAGGACAAGGGAACGGAACTGCAGGAGTCCCAGTTTGAGCAGATGGTGAAGCAGATGGATGCGTTGAAAGAAAACCTGGAAGAGTTTGCGTCCAAGCACAGGAACGAAATCAAAAAGAACCCGCAGTTCCGGCGCCAGTTCCAGGAAATGTGTGCTGCCATTGGGGTGGATCCGCTGGCATCGGCCAAAGGATTTTGGAGTGTTCTCGGTATGGGTGATTTCTTCTACGAGCTCAGTGTACAGGTTGTGGAAGTTTGCCTAGCACACAACCACATAACAGGTAAGAACTGTTAGAAGTTAATGGTGTGTGATATCATTTAGAATTGTTGCTCATTACTATTCTGATTCACACTTTTACAGGAGGTCTCATGGATTTGGATGAACTGCGGAATCGATTGGTTGCGGCTAGGGGTAAGAGCCAAGTTCACCAAGAAATCACCACCGAGGATATACTCATGGCAACGAAGAAGCTGAAAATATTTGGCAACGGATTCACCGTCTACTCGGTCGGCAAGAACCGCTACATGGTGCAGTCAATACCCGGTGAACTAAGCCTGCAGGAAACTACGGTCCTTAGCGTAGCCACGAATCAAGGACAAGGATTCGTCACCGTAGCATCACTCATGAACGATTTAGGGTATGCATGCTAACTAACGATTGCATAATGTACTGCAATCTAATTGAATATTTCTTTTACTAATTCTCAGGTGGACACAAGCAAGAGCTGAACAGGCAGTAGAGAAAATGCTTGGAGAGGGTATGGCGTGGCTAGATACACAAGGCGAAGAAAAGTCGTACTGGTTTCCTAGTCTTTTCCCAGGACGTTTCACGACAAAAATGTAATGCCAGTACCAAAATTTAACTATCCTAAGCATATATGCGGACTATTTTTCATGTTCAGCTCTGAACGGCCCAAATTAGCGAAGTGGAAGCGCAGTGCAGCAAAAATGCGGTTGCTGCGCAATCTTAAATATAACTAACCATATTACTACATATCTGTTTCATTTAACTTATCAAAAATCCTTTTCAAAGGAATTTCAAACTCAACGCTGTCATCAACATGTTCTTTCCGTTCACATAAACCAGGGATGGTCAGAATATTTATGTCATTGTAGAATTGGGTGTTTGTTAAATGATAATTTCTTTAACCATGAACCATTGAATAACATATTATCAGAACTCATTCTTCCTTCATAGTTCTATCGAATATGAGTGAGCTTTAGTTCAAATTGAATATTACATTGAATTGCATCATTGCCCACCCCTGGTATAAACAGTTTCTGTCATTGTGCTCAGCCGCGGTAACGTCAATGCTGCAGGTTGCTGGTAATGTGTAAACAAACTCTCTGCAGAGAACCGTGATAAGCGTACCATTAGTCATCGGAACGTATCGAAATCTGAACATTAAACATGGAAAATGCTTTTGCACCTATTAGTGAGGCGTGTGTTAAAGCCCTCAGTGACAAAACATATGAGAAACGAAAAGTGGCTGCTCTGGAGATCGAAAAGTAAGTAAGCACGGTGATAATTATAGACGCCTCCGCCCCGAAACCGATAGTGACTTTTTGCCTCCGGTTTTTGCAGGATGGTCACCGATTTCAAGACGAAAAAGAACATGACACAAATCAAACGCATCATAGATGTGCTGAGTAGAGATTTTGTCCGGTCGAACGATTCGAACAAGAAGAAGGGCGGCCTGATAGCACTGGCCGCGACAAGCATCGCACTCGGCAAGGACACGGAAAAGTTCATCGAGGATATCGTCAATCCCATCATGAATTGTCTGATCGATAACGATAACCGGGTACGGTTTTTCGCCAGCGAATCTCTGTACAACGTGGTAAAGGTTGCCCGCGGAGCCGTGCTACCCTTTTTTCCGAGCGTGTTCAACGCCCTCAGCCGGCTTGTAACCGATCCGGACCAGAGCATCAAGAATGGTAGCGAAATTCTTGACCGTCTGCTGAAAGACATCGTGATCGAATCCTCGCAAACGTTTGACCTGGACGCGTTTATACCGCTAGTGCGGGAGCGCATTATGGTGAAGAGTTCGTTTGCCCGACAATTCATCATATCTTGGATATCTGTGCTGAATGCCGTGCCCGAGATCAACATGGTAATGTTCCTGCCAGAAATATTGCACGGTCTGTTTCAAATTCTAGAGGACCCACTGCCCGAAATTCAGCGCATGTGCGAATCCCTGTTGGCACAGTTTCTGAAAATAATCAAGCTGGATCCGACCGCCGCGGACATACCGAAGATGACGAACGTGCTAATTGTGCAAGCGCAGTCGAGCAATCCGTTGATTCAGTTTTACGCCATCTCGTGGATCAAGGAGTTTGTACAGTTATCCGGCGGTGAGATACTGTGCTTCTCGAGCGGGATATTCACCGCCATCCTTCCCTGCCTCGCGTTCGAGAGTGATGCAAAAAAGAACATTAAAGATTGCGCCAATGCGGTAAACCTGAACCTGCTTGAGCTTATCTCGAACGGCGAGGATAAGCAGAAGAATCTCAGCTATCTTGATCTGAACTCAGTGATGGAAGTGCTGCGCCAGTATCTCGTCCACAGTCCCGTGCCGACGAAGATTGCCGTGTTGAAATGGGTGCACCATCTATTCACCGAGGTGCACGACGAAATGTCGGAACACGCGAACAAGCTGTTTCCGGTGCTGTTGCGTGACTGTCTTTCGGACAGCTCGGATGAGGTAGTACTGCAGGCGATTGTTGTACTGGCGGAAATTGTCAACTCGGCCACGGTAAAGGGGAACGATTTTGATCAAACTCAGTACCGTCAGTTTCTGGTGGAGCTGTTAAACCTGTTCAGCGAAAATAACACATTCCTCGAGAAGCGAGGCACCTTGATCATACGGCAGCTTTGCCGGTTACTGAACGCGGAATACATCTACCGTACGTTCGCGGAAATTTTACTGGAAGAACGCATCAATCTCAAAATCGCCTCGACCATGGTTCGAACACTGAACATGATACTGCTCACCACGTCCGATCTGTTCGACTTGCGCAACATGCTACACGATATTCGAAATGAGGTGAAGTTTTATCGGACTGTTCACATTCCTCGTTGCCTTCTTCATGTTTTTATATATTTTTCACGCATTTGCAGAAGTCTGCCTCATTATTTGAGTGCCTTTATAGATGTTGGGCCCATTGTCCTGTATCAACACTGTCTCTTTGTCTGCTAGCACAGTGCTATCAACACGTATCGGAAATCGTCACGTTATTGTAAGTACTTAGTAATTTAACTACACAAAATCACAAATTATTCACAACGCTTTCTTCCTCTTTCAGTGCTGATATTGAAATAACCGTAGACTTTCTCGTAGAAATCGATAAGATGGTACAGCTTATCGAATCGCCGATATTTGCCTGTAAGATATAATTTTTTGTAATTAGCCTGAGCCTCTGGTCTAACTCTCGATGTTTTTTTCTTTCTCCTGTGTTTACCAGCTCTACGACTTGCCCTTATTTCCCATTCGAACGATAATGCTGACGCTCAGCATTTGTCTCGTGCGCTGTACGGCATCTTGATGCTTCTGCCCCAAACCGAAGCGTTTCATCTGCTGAACAATCGCTTAAAGTGTGTGCCTAACTATTGGAGTCAACCGAACAAGATGTAATTACCTGCTTTTTTATCTTAACATCATGCATAAATAACGAACAATCTAATTTTCTCTCGTTTTTTCGCAGCAGTTCTAAATCCACCAACGAAAGCCAGTGCAACATTAAGTTTGACGAATTGTTCATCTATTTCAAGCACATACAAGATCTGCACCATCAAAAGCGCGTCGAGAAGCGCAAGAAAAATCAATTCTAAAGCAGTAATTCACCTGCTAGGGAGAATCATCAACGTTGTTGTTTTTTATCTGTATTCCAAAAAACAAATGGTTTTGCATATATTTTTGATTAAGCCTAGTTAAGCTATACAACAGTGGAACAGTAGAACGTTTCAGGGCTTAAATAGCTTCCAAACTATTTTTTTATGCTTTAATATTTTTGCAATGATCGAGCGAAAGTGTTGTTACGAGGACAACAATAAACAATCTGTATGTCTCATCCTTATTATACATTCCCTGCACAACCATTGATGCTTTCTTCATCTGATAAGCAAACGAACATTATATTTAACGGGATAACTTACAAAAAAAAACAAAGCAAATAAATATATGTATAATTATAATCATGTAAAATATGTCGTATTAAAGCTGGGTAGATAAAGGATATGAAATTATAATCCTGCCAGCGATACAAGCCTTTACTCAGTTCAAAATTCTAATTGAACAGGGTTTTTATTCCCATAAAATTACAAAACCAAGCGTTTACTGTTAAAAAAAGATTTAGTATTCGATCAAAATGAAAAAAAAATCCAACACATTCCAGAAAAACTGATAAATTCACACAATCGAGCAGTTACCGGATACATAATTCGTGCAGTGTTTGAAATTCGATTTTCGAACTGCTTGAAAAGACGTTGATGTGAAAAAAGCTCTAAATGTCTTTATATTATTCATTAACTGAACTGGGTTTGTGCATAGAATCCCTTCAAAGGGGTGATGTACATAAAATAATATAATTAAAACCATGTGTTTGCGATTTGTAGTTTATGTTCGAAAGAAGCAAACAAATTTTGTACGCCCTTTTCGAACTGTCAAACGCAGTTTACCTTTCCCTGTGCGTGACCACGGCCTCATTCGTGTGCCATCGTTTCTGCTGTTTTCTGCGTTAATTTTTCAAGCTTTACCCTTGCCCGAAGCTGTGTTGTTGATGACGAAGTGTGGAAACGTTTGTTTTATGTTCTAGAAATAGTGGTTCCGTGGTCTGCAATCAATCCACCAACCGACGGTTCCATTCGCTAAAGTTTGGTTCGCTGCGGGGTTCAGCTATCAACACAAAGCACAGCGGCACAGTGCCTGGAAGCCAAACAAGCCGAACAATTGGTCGTTTCGATCCGGTAGCAACGGACGAGTGTACGTATCGGTTGTGCCCGAATAAAACGTGACCAGTGCGGGAAGTTGCACAATAAACCAACGCATCGGACATAAAGAAGGTACGATTTACTACACGCCCTTATTAATTCCAGCCGCTTATCGATCGTCGTGCATATTGCTTTGTGGTGCTGGTAATTGCACAAATGTTTAGAAGGAATGAAGTAACGCACTCGCTGCAGCCCTCTCCATGCCGTGTGAGTAAATTTTTTTTCTTCCTTTTTTGGTGCAAGGATATGTACCACATTTGAAGCACGCTTGCTTGGGACAGCGATACATAACAAAGAACGTAGATTCCAGTGCGTTCTGTTTTATTTTATTTTATTTGATTCATTGTTGTCTGCCAAGTAAGGCGATGGATAAACTCGTTTCTTTCACGGTGTATGTGAGTGTGTATGTACGCGCTTAAAAGAGCCTTGAGCCATCGAGGTACGTAATATTACCACCACCATACAACCGACCATTTCCTACACCGCCGAATTGTCCATACGTCCCTGCAAAAGCAAACAACGGCCACATGTACATCCAACCACTGAAACCTTCCCAACAGTTGGATGGTTGGCAATGGTAACCGGGTAGGGGTAATTACGACACAAGGTCGGAACACGCACCATGCGGCGCAAAGGCGCACACAGAGCGAGATAAAAATAGGCAAAGCAAAGGTGGATAAAAAGGTAACCCGACACATCAGGCGATATCTCGCCTCATCCGGCCAGGGTTCGGGTGGGGATGAATATGTTTTCGTTCGTCCCCACGTTGGGGTTGCGCGGTTGCTGTTCAGCGACAGGCGACAGCGTGATGATAAGGAAGTCATCCCACCCTCTTGATGACTTACTTTTGGTCTGTAACGGTCACATTGGGGGAGGGTGTTGGAGGGTGCGACGCCAATGCATGTGGAGCAAATCGTACGAATAAACTCTTCTAGGCCACACACAAAGAATCGTATGATCAGCACCCAATGCATGCATGAAGGGAAAGGCGGGGTATGTCCGAGGCACATCAGCTGGACGCAAAACGATGCGCAAGGTATGACGTTCGCCTGCATGCGATACGCATCCAACTAAGCCACAATATACCGAATAGCACCTTGTTTTGATTGTTATTTTTTTCTTTTCATATCTCTTCACACCAAAAGTAGAAGAAAAGCGAACAAAAGCTGTCCAAATCAGACCAAGAAGTCGAATGGCCGGATAGCGAAAGGGATTTTCATTTTCATTACATTCCGTTCTACTTCTTCCGTTACCTTGACCGACCGTGCACACATCAAAACCGTAAACAACGAAAGCAAAAGTGAAACTTTTGCGTCGAATACATTATACAAAACTACTGCGTAAAGCGATAACGTGCGGAAAAATGATGCAGCACCAAGCATGTATGTTGCATTCAACATTGTATTGGATTTTTTTTTCAATTTCCTGTGCTATTTTTTGTTTTACTGAGCTATTATTTCGCACTGGTGCTGCAGGTATTTATGTACCACAGCTTCCACCCACGACTGGAGTGTGTGGCCTATTTTGAAACTGATACAAACGAAACAGAAATAGCATACAAAATAAAAAAAAAACATATTTCACTTGCGCCATTAAGTTCATTAATGCCATTATAATAATGCATGGATCATTTTTGGTTAATCTGCTCAGTATAAAGAGTTCGTTTTTTTGTATATTTTTACTGAAAAAAGCGATGTAATAATGGATAATGCCCCCCAAGCTATCCAACAGTGAGAAATCCCATTGATGAGTCAGGCAACAACATGTTCATATAAAGGCTGTTAATAAGAACAGTTTGCTTACTCAGCTTGAATGCAAAATAAGCCGAAGGTTCGTTTCTGATTCACAATATAACATGTTTTAAGCAAACCCCATAACTGTTTTCGTACCCTAGAAATGAAATGAAACATATGGGAAATTGTTATATTTTTACTGTTTTTAGCTTTCATTGCACCTAAACTAATTATGTAAATGTTTTCACTGCTGAATAAGCAACACACCGAGACGTAGTGTAGCAAAAACCTATTGCGATTGCGTCCCAATTATCTTCCCTCATCAACGTGACATCGGATGACAAGCTGTTCTGGCAGTACGAAACATTGTTATTTTCGCTTCCTGTTAATCGTATTTATCTTTATATTACGCTTCATTCTCTTTCCCGGTGTTAATCATCGGCTACGCTGCTGCGTATCGTACGATTGGGCATTGTCGGTATTGGTGTGCGACGCAGAACGGTGATTGCCCATCCACCTCCACGCCTACAAACGAATCAGCTGAGCTAACAAATGCCAATAGTCCCGTCAACGGAACGGCGCACCAGCATCCGAGCTTAAGGGGAACCGCCGCCAGCATGGCACCGGATGCGATCGGGACGGCACTGTACAGCGACAACAACAACCAGCAAGAGAAGCCGCAACAGCGACCGGTTACGATGAACGGTGCACCGAAGGTGGGCCCACACCCGGTTGCAAACGGTGATGTGACGCGCAAAAGCAACAGCACGCACCAACAACCGGCGGACGAGGACCGTTCCGCACGGCAATCGCTCATCCTACTAGCGGCCATCTTCTTTACCAGCCTGTTTGCGATGGTGTACGTGTACGCTATGTTTCCACAGCTGGAAGAGTAAGTTTTTGGGCGGAAGGGAAGTGTGGGGACACAGTAAAGGGACAGTTTGTTCTTATTTTAGGTCGGAAAAGCAATATCTTAAGGTGCCGTTTGATATTGAGGATGCCAAGCAGCTCGGCCGGGTGCTCGATCGGTACAAAGATCTATACAATGTAGAGGTGATGTTTGGCATCATACTGGTGTACATATTGTAAGTAACCGAGCGATCCAAATTTGCCTTCTGTCGCTTGTTCTCTGCTCAGGGTTTCGTGTTAACCCTTACGCTTCATGGGACGCTGTTGGCAGGCATGTTGTAAATCTAATATCTTTCCTTCTCTCCTCTCGCCCTCTCTTTCTCATATATTCGCTCTCTGCCTCGTACGCTTTCTGTCCCCGTGCACGCGCGAAGTCTGCAAACGTTTGCCATTCCGGGTTCGTTGTTCCTATCGATACTGAGCGGATTCCTGTACAGCTTCCCGGTTGCACTCACGCTCGTATGCTTCTGTTCCGCGCTCGGCGCCACCCTGTGCTATCTCCTGTCGCAGTTGGTTGGCCGCCGGCTGGTAAAGTACTACTTCCCCGAGCGGGCCCACCACTGGGCGAAGCAGGTCGACCGGCACCGGGACGATCTGCTTAGCTACATGCTGTTCCTCCGCATGACACCGTTCCTGCCGAACTGGTTCATCAACCTAGTCGCGCCGGTGATCGGCGTACCGCTGTACCCGTTCGCGCTCGGCACATTCCTCGGCGTTGCGCCGCCCTCCTTCATCGCCATCCAGGCGGGCAAAACGCTGTACAAGATGACCAGTTCGAGTGACGCGTTCAGCTGGGGTTCGATCGCGATGCTGGCCGCGTTCTCCGTTGTCGCGCTCGTGCCGGTTATCTTTAAGCGATACTTCAAGACAAAGATCGACTAAACAGCGTGCCGGCGGCAGGGTATACTAAATGTATTTGCTGAATTTCTTGCACGACTTGTAGGTCCATCGCCGATAGCTTAATAATATGTAGCCAAAGAGAAAAAAAAAACACACAACTAAATTAGGTAAGGAAATCTGTGCAGGCGCGGTCGGGTACGGTTCAACACGATTATTCCTATTAATGCTACTGACGACTGTGGTGATATGCGAACGGATCGTTTTGCATGGATGAACCTTTAATGCAAACGTTTTCCCGCGATTTCCCCAAAATCAATGCACATGCCTAGGGGTAAGGTAAGCGAACGAATTAAGCAGAAACAACAGCAGCTACTATATATCAAATGAAAGGAAAATAAGAGGGAAATGATAAGTAGATCAACTAGCAACAATCAGGCCCGTCACAAAATTGTCACTAAATTTACTGTCAAAACTAAATTGGTAACGTGTGCAGCAAGCTGCAAAAAAGTATACAGTATGTCTTGTTTTTTTTTTTGTTTATTTGTGACGTGCTTGTAAACTAGTAATTACGACGAACATTGTGGATTAAAATCAATGCTGAAAGGGTGATTGTCATTGTGTGTAAGATTGGTGGAAGATGTCGAATTGTAAAAAAAAACAACACACACAACATAATACCGACACGTGTGTACAATAAGAAATAGCTAAATGTCGCAATAATTAGGCACGCAAGTAAGATAACCGGTAGGGAAACGAGAAACCGAAGGGCGTGGGAAAAAAAAGTAATGCAAATGGGCATATACAAACTAAAAGAAGAAGAAGAAAAACCAAGTCATTGAACACGTCTATCGGGCTTACGTGGTGCGATAGTCACGCGCTTCGAGTTAGGAGATAGGTAGACGATAATTTATTGCATAGAAAACCGATACAAAGTTCTGTGGTAAGGTAACGAAACAAGGTACCGATTGGGCAGCGCGGAATATGATTTGCGTTCGCAAAAACAGCAGCCGGGTAATGTTCCCCTTGACCAATTCGTAATAAAAATGAACCGATACGATTAACCCCGGACCAAAAACTAAAACATATATATTTTTCTTGTTTTCGTTTTTTTTTTGGATTGTGTTATGCTTTAAGTGCATAGCCGTTGGATACGATCTTGCTCTTACATATCACAATAACATCCACCTGAAACGATTGTGATGAGAAACTGTACCACTGAGTACTGAAAACCACTGGCAAATGACAAAAACACCAACGAACGTATATTATCATTAACTCGCGCAACATGCTGTCACACACATTGCACCGAAGTGTTTATTTTGTTTTGGAGAGAATCTGTTTTACACTACGACTTACACAAAGGACGCCACTGGAACTGGGCGGCCCGAGTGCGCTTCAGTTCACCGTACGAGCTCGGCACGTGATGTGCCCGTGTCCTGCCTACGGGTTGTGCCACCTACTCACCACGCATTGCACATTCTACTAACCGAGTAAGGCGCCCCCATTGGCGCTTCTCATAAAATACTGGGTTTTAAATATATTTAAAAAAAAAACATGGACAAAAAACGAAAACGAAAACAACTATCATAACAGCAGTGTGTGTAGGTGAGCGCGATACGATGCGCTACAATTAGTCCGTAAGGGGATCCGTATGAAAACGTGTGTGTTGTTTTATTTTATCCCGATCCAGGTTCATCGAACCCCGTGCGCCTATCCTCACATGACTTCGCTTGGTGGTAACTGAATTGTCTTAAAGTGATTGGTTTTTGATTGCAATCTTACCGTAACATCGTACACTGTTCCCCGCGCCTTTCGGCTAACCCGACCGTTGCGTTATTTCGCGGTTTCTACAAATAAATACGAAACGTCATCTCAATCCCGTTCCCCTTCGATTCCCTTTGACTTCTCCGGTACGGTTCCCCTTCGTCATATAAATAATTGCATTAATTCTAGCCAATGTGTACATACCTATGCTACATACATACATAATAATAATAAAACACTCCATAACGCACGGACCATATTCGATACGTTACGGATCCCGTAACATGCCCGCGAGTGTCCTTAGAAGAGGTGTAAAAAGAAGCCGAAATGAAAAAAAGGATAATCAACCAAACAAATTATCTCTTCCATGTGTTCTCTTTGTGTCCTTCTTGTTTTCCCCCCGTTGCGTTACGGCTCTTCCTTCGCTCGTTCTTTCTCTCTTTCTCGTTTGTATCTCTTTGGTCGAGTTTTTCTACGCGTTAATACGGATTACTAGCGTGTTAGGGAATGAGTAATAGTAGTAGGATGTACGTATTAAAGCAATACATGCGGTTCGGTTCGTTCTTACAGGTTTTTTTTTCATTTTGAGCAACACGAATGCTCTGTCTAAAGGCGACGCAGCATCAATTTCCATGTCAACGTACGCTAACACCCTGATTGAAGCAAAATTGTAAACAAAAATAATCATCTCATTTCGTCGAGGTGACTCTATTCCCACTTATTTTAATCTGCTAGTAAAGTTTGTGTTCCTTCTTCCGTCCCGTAATGCATGTACTAAGAATTTGTATTTATGTCTTTAGCGGATGTTCCCCGATCGCATCGTGTTGGTCTCGTTACGGTCATAACTGGCTGTCATCACTGCATGTTGAACGGCGACTCGGGGAGGGAACCTCCGGGTATACTACGCTGTCACAGCGTCGTCTGTACTAAACATCAACAACCGCATCGTTCGTGGTGGTAGTTTCCAACTTTTCCTGCATCTCGGCGAGCATGTCACGCATACGGCGGATCTAAAAACAGACGAAACGAAAACGGTAGTAGGAAAAAAAAAGTCGCTAGTCGCCTCCGTACGCATGACGTACCTCTTCGTCCTTCTGCAGCAGTAGTAATCGCTCCGCGTCGGTCAGTTCGTGATTGGAAGCGGTCGACTCGTGTTTCAGCTTGTTCCGCTCACGCAACGCGTGCTGCGATATCTGGGAAATGCACTGGGCTCGGAAATTTTCGTAATGTATATCGCGCGTCGTATCCTTCAGGTCCTGCATATGCGTTGAGATGAGCATCGTGCGCAGCTTCCCCACGTCACTGTATTCTGGATTTTCAACTGTAAGAAAAAGGAAACAGAAAACATGAACAAAGCAGATAGAGAGTGTGGAAAATACGAGTAGCGTACGTACCATCCACCACACCCCACGGGTACTGGCGGCATCGTATCTTGCGTCCAGCCACCTCCATCACCTGATTGCTGCCAACGACTGCGAACGGGAGGCTCGCTTTCAATTCGCGATCCTGTCGCTTGAACACTTCGTCCTCGTCGGAGTCGCAGTCGGGCAGCCGGTAGATCTGGATGCCGTGCGTCTCAACATCCTCCAGGATACGTGCCTTCAACGACTTTACCTCCTTCGGCGTGAGCGTGTCTGCCTTTCCGATCACCAGTATGATGTTAACCTTCTTGTGCATTCGGCGCAATAGATCGATGTCCATCTGGCGCAAGCTGTTCACAAACAGGAAAATATACATACTAGATCAAGTGGGAGCAGTTTCTAGAGATTGATATGGCATGGGTAGCAGATCGCTCTCAAACTCTATTGCCCAATCAAATCTATTCTGGGCAACGCTTGGAAAGATCTACCTCAGCAAATTTTAGTTCTACTTGAAACAAATTGCCTATCCCAACCGGCACCTACCTGCGACCGTACGGTGGCACAAAGTACAGCAAACAGTGCACCCGATTGTCCTGTATATTGCGCCGGTTAAGGCCGCTCTCGTCGGTAAAGTACTGGCGGAACTGTTCGTCGATGTACTGCGTGCAGACACGCCAGCTGTCCTCGCAGTTTACCGCATCGCCGAACCCGGGCGTGTCAACGATCGTGAGCCGCAGCTTGACGCCCTTCTCCTCGATGTCGAGCGTTTTCTTATCGATCCGGGTCGTCTTCTCGATCCGTTCCTCCACCGGCGGCACGGTACGCTGACCGTACAGTTCAGTTAGGAAGAGCGTGTTGATGAGCGTCGACTTGCCGAGTCCGGTCTCGCCACACACCATCATCGTAAACTCGAAGCCACGCTTCACCGACTTACGATGCACCTGCTCCGCCAGTGTGGCAAATCCGATGTAATCGCGCTCTGGAAAGAAAAGGCAAAGCGAGGAACGGATCAGTTACCCGATTGAGACCGCGCGTGGGGAGATGTGTGGGTCCTACTGCCAAGAGCTGTTTTAAAATGTCAAACACGCCACCATTCGTAGGGATGGGGATTCATTTTCTTGCGTCGTTTCAATTCGATCTTGTCATATTTCAAGGTTCGCTAGATGAGATACGAAGCGAGAAGGCACAATAATTAAAAACAAAACAACGCACTGGAAACTTAAAGCCTTATTAGTGTACACGTCTCGTCTACCGTGTGCGGGAGGGGACAAAGATGCACGTCACCGCACGGCCAAGTAAATCTAAACCATTTGCAAAACCGCTCTCGTTCTCTTTTCCCAGTTCACAACTCCACTCGTTCGCGGTATAACAACAGGTGGAGTGCTCTGGATACATCTGCCTAACAACCTGAGTGTCTGCTTGTATGTGTGGCCCCCCCTCGGGGGGTGAAAGCGGGCGCATTTTGGCAACCTACACACCGTGAAGCTGGTCGCAAAGCTAACCTCAAACCGTAACACCTAGATAGATAACCTGCGAGCGAAATGACTCAAATGAGGAAACAAATTGGCACGTTTAGTTTAGGCCAACCAAGCTGAAGTAATTTGAACCTTTTCTTGGTAAAAAGCTGGGGATTCCAGCTCCACCGAACCTTTCTAAGTTGCTTCACAAATGATGAACAGGCAGGCGCTCAGCTCCTGCTTTAGCACCCTGCAGTCTAACTTGCACCGGAAGTGCATCGAAACAGGCCATGCCGTGAAACGTCAGATTAATCAAAAATGCAAAACGCACGTCCGTGGTACGATTCTGCCCGCGCAATATGGACATCCCGTCACTCACCTGCCATGTCTATTCCGTCCACTTCCGGGTCTCTCCAATAGTCGTCTCGTTCAAAAATGGCTGCGAGTGGTTTTTGTGGGCGCACCGAGCACACACAACCGCGTGTACCGTGTGACTTCCGTTCTCTGTAGCTGCTGCTGCTGCTGCTCACACACGTTCTGTTGCGCGAAGTCTTGCTGCAACTAAGGTTGATTGTCACCACCGCGTGCTACGAGGTGCGCGATGGTTCTGACGGTTTGATTGACGTTTTACCTATTTGTGTGCACTTTTCGGGTTTTACTATCAGCTGCCTACCACCCTTCAAATCCGGGTTTGTCAAAAGACAAATCGAATGAGGTTGCTTGGGTTATTTGTTTTGTTGCTATATCCCGGACCTACGCCGAGCCCGGATGTCTGGCTGATGGACGCGAACCCGCTACGCTAACATCCGGAGCTTCGGTGGCGTGTGAGTGTTCGCGTCGCTTGCCCATCCAGGGTGTGTGCCCGTGACGAGTGTGCCCCTGCTAATCAGCCTCGCCTGGTACCATCCCGCACGCACCGTGCACAGAACTGGAATTGTTTCAACTTTAGCTTCACATTCACCATCACCCAAACATTAGCACTAGTGTTCTTTTGTTCTCGATGTGATTTTCCGTGCGTTGCCGTTTTCCCTGGAAAATGATTCGCACGTCGCCTCTGTTGTGGTTCGGTTACCGTGTGTTTTTCGGCTGAAAATTGCATCGGCAGGATGAGATAAATAGCAAGAGCAGCCCGCAGCACCACACTGCTCTCATGCTCGTGCGTGTGCTCGAGGACTCTCCCAGTCCTTATCTTTCTCTCTCTCTCTCCCTCTTGTTAACTATCGAATGTCCTAACACATTATGGAAACGCACAATCAACCTGGCAGTTGATATAAAACACACACAATGATAACACACCCGCGAAAACGAAACGTTCCTGAATGTGAACGAGACAATTCTCACCACCGATAACGACTCCTAGCAAGGATGCATAGCAAGCTCGTGCGTGTTTGTTAATACCATTACACCCTTATTTTGCTCACACCCTTTTACCATTTTTTTTTTCTTCTCCGTCGCGCGTGCGCCGTTTTCCACCGCCAACGAGAAGTGCCGAAGAAAACCTGGCCGTGGAAATTGTAATGTGCGTGCATTATCCCTTTGCATCCTTGCATGCAGCGCTCACACATTTGCTATCATTGTCTCTCTTTTTCGCTCTCTCTC